>WEDG01002945.1:0-57989 GCA_017591395.1 Schistocephalus solidus
ATTGGGGAGAAAGTAGTCGACAGCTCAGTGCGCGCGGTATTCTCTCTATAAACAATCTGACGCGCCCGAAACTTATCACGGTGCGCTAAAAGCTGCCGTGGCTTGGAGGTTGCCAACTGACGCGGGATAACTCAGGTTGCGTGGCCAGCCTAATGTGCGTTTGAATTGCTGACTGGCGGATTGAGTCTTAATGGCGGCAGCATGGCGCTCCCACTCCGTGGGATCCGAGCCAGGTGGTGGTGGCAGCACGCCCAGGGCGGCTCTCCCGGCCGCACCAGCCACCACCACTCCCAGCGCGGCTCTGTCTTGACACCGGGCGGCTCCAGGTGGGGGAGGAGGAGGTGCAGGCAGCGCAGCGCAGGCTACTA
The DNA here is from genome assembly GCA_017591395.1 of Schistocephalus solidus. Taxonomy (NCBI): domain Eukaryota; kingdom Metazoa; phylum Platyhelminthes; class Cestoda; order Diphyllobothriidea; family Diphyllobothriidae; genus Schistocephalus; species Schistocephalus solidus. The sequence continues at coordinate 369 of WEDG01002945.1, forward strand.
TCACTTGAAACTAATTCACGCGCAAGTCACCGTCCCTGCACCACGCACGAATCGTGGAACGCCACGGAGGACCTCGTCGGGAAATCGACGGTCGAACTGTGTGTATTGTGCCCTAAACGGGCCACGTGGTGGAACTTTGGACCAACACGGGGCCACATCCATGGCCTGCGCGTTGAAGGGTTGCACTCCCCGTAACAAATGCCGAGAACAGCATGGAGGTGTGCGGCACGCCTAGGGCAGCCTAGGACATAGGGGATCGGCCGCGCGCCAGCCGCATGTCTCGCCTCCGGTCTTCGTGGTGTCTTTGGGAGGCTGGGGTGGAGGGAGAGTGCACGGTAGATGCAGCTTTCGTCTACTATCACTTTAAAGCTAAAATCACGCAGTCCGCGATGTACTTTCCCTTGAGCATGCGGTGTTGAACATCGGATACGACATCGAAACTGTCGTATTGTGCTAAATGGGCCGCATTTGAAGTGGTGCGGACCAGCATGTGGGGTCCACATCGAGGCACGGCATGCGTTGATGGGTTGCGCTCCCTTAACAAATGCCGAACATGTGGAGGTGTGGTGGCACGCCTAGGGGCGGCTACCCAGGACTGAAGCCCAGCCGCGCGCCAGCCACTGCGTCCTCTCCCGCCTCCGGTCGCCTTCGCCCGATACCTGGCGACACCGGGCTCTCCAGGTGGGGAGGAATGCAGTAGGCCGTCTATCCTTTAAACTAGGCCTGCCAAGTCACTGCACTGCTCCCGCCATGGGCATGCGGTGGACATCGTCGGACTACGACAGGTCGAACTTTCACCGTGTGTGTGTGTATTGCCCTAATGAACGGGCCACCGCGTGTGGTAGATGCGTTGGACCAACACGGGGGCCCACATCAGCACGGCATGCGTTATACGGGTCGCGTTCCGCTAATGCCGAACATGTCAGGTGTGGTGACGCCTAAGGCTGGCTGGGACTTAAAGGTTAGCCGCGCGCCAGCCACCTGCGTCCTCTCCCGCCTCCGGTCTTCTTGACTCTGTCTTGACACCGGAGGCTCAGGGTGGGAGGAAGTCTGACAGCTGCCAGCGCAGGCTACTATCGCCGAGCGAATTCACGCGCAAGTCTGCGTCCCTCTCCACCCTTCCGCTGGAGCATACGGTGGTATCGTCGGACTACCCATGAACTGTCGCGTGTAGCGCATCAGTGGTCGTGTAGCTTTGTTGTTTGAAGACTGCGCCTACCTCCCTGTCATAAGACTCTGTGCTGTCATCGTCTCAAATTGGGTGAGGGAGGAGAAAGCGTGGGGGAGATGCGGCGTGCAAATCACCCTGCCAGAACTCGCCTCACCTCGCGGTGATCGTGGTCGCCTGTGAGGGTTAAACTGTTCCTAGCCCGAAAGAAACGTAGTCGCCAAGGCGTGATGTGGGTTAATGGCCGGTAGCCTAAACGGGTGTTGTTGCGCCTTCCACTTCTGGCTTCCGCGCCACACAAAGGTCACGCAGGATTTCTCAAACAACCGGACAAACACAGCCTCTGAACAGGCACCACAGGCGACCACCAACTAAACCAATCAGTGAGCTGAACATTCTGAATCTCACATTAACTTTAGTAACTAACGCGCACATCAGCCTATCGGACAGGCGCGCGCAGGTTCATGTTTTCCGCGGGTCTCTGACGGCCACTGAGTTTCTTTAAAGAAGGCACATTAACTACTAGTGTGTCTTTCCCTTCACAAAACCGAACTGGGTCTGATGATTGAAGTGTCTTTCTTTAAACGCTGCTTGAACTCGAGTCCGCACGGCAGCTAGTACAGGCTAGAAGTACTTTCCCTAATGGTATTTATCTTCAGACAAATCAAACTTTGTGGTATCGGTCACATTTTAGGACTTTGAAATCGCATTCTTTGTAAGAGTTTAGTTTGCACGTACGACGAAGGTGACTGAGAAATGCACTGAATCAGTTGGAGTGAGAGCGAGGCGCACACTCGAAATAGAGTGTGCGAAGGTTGCGTTCGCATAACGGTTTGGCTCTATCCGGGTGACAGTCGTTCAAGTGCCCTCATCCGGAATGCTGGCTGTAGCAGCTTACCAAAACGACAGTTCACCTCGGTGGTCTTGCCTCTGTTAGGATTAATCCAGACCAGAAGACACTTTTCCCTTTTCTCTTGCGCATCAAAGACGTCAGCTCGTCATGCAGACGTGACCCTAACGCATCAATGCCACCGCAGACTGAGAAAATGAAAAATGATCAAAGTAAAATTCCGCCTTAAGAAGTCATTAGGATGCTTCTGCTGGAGCCTCCAATCTCAGCTCTCTGTGTTTGCGGGCCTTTGGGTCAGGAGAGAAAGCGGCTAGTTAAAGGAGGCATCTGCCTTGCTTTACTTCAGTCTCGTTTTCAAAGGACCAACTCAAAATGAGCTCTCCCCTCTCTTGTGCAGCTTACAGTAGAAATTCATCTCCGCGTACTTTTGAGGCAGACGCTCGAGTCTAAAGGACACTTTGAGGCAGGTAACCTGACATACATTCTCGCCACTCTGCATCAAAGAGTACGCTACTATAGATAGGCCAAACAACACTTCCCAGCGTCGACGTCCATTCGTGGTCTGGATACCCTCACGCATGCAAACATTCTACCATCCCCTCCCGTCCCTCCCTGCCCCCGGTGACCCCACATCTCTCTCTCCTGCAAAATCTATCGCAACCCTTGCCCACAGTTCAACACCGACTCTGTTATTGCAACCGTTGTGGTCTCAATCACTCTAGTTTGTTAAGCTAACCTTCCTCGCACTGTCGTTTGACTCCGACGGCGGGGTTATTCTCACTGCTTGAAGAAAATAAAGCGAGAACAAAACGATTTCTTTCAAAAGCGAACTTCGGATTTTCCCGTGTGTTTCCATATACAATAGAGACAATGGGCACGAGCTCTGTATAAACCATGGACGCTCTGGACTGAAAACTACTTTCAAATTTAGAAATTAATAAAATCGCCTTTCAATGAGCTTGAATTATTTCCAGTTAAATGTTTTCGAATTAGTGTTAAATAATATACGCACAATTTCACAGCTGGTGGCTGAGAGGGTGTATATAGTTCCTTACAGACTTAACTGTAAAATTAATAGTAACAGCCATACAAAACTTTGAACAAGAACGTATCAGGAGAATGGCTGAGTTTCAAACGTGGCTGAAATCCATAGACATCTTGGGTGAGAGATTTAAGTTCTGGGTTTAAAATTTCTCGAACTGAAGACAGAGGTGAAGCCGATTTGACTATTTGGAGTAGCTCACGAAACGTTTCAGAAGGTTTGCGGAAGGCATTATCAAGTCCAAGAAACTCTGCAAGACAGGGGAAGTCGTGATGCAGGGTTAGAAATTCTCTGTCACCCACGTTACGTTGAAGCATTGCCATCATAGAGTCGCATTCGGCAACCCCTTATCATGAGATTACCTACACTGGAAAGAATGGAGTCCGGCGAAGCACTATTGGCCGTGCGCGTGGAAGAACAGAATAGGGCCGTATTGCGGGTTATGTTGTCCTAAATGAACATTAGTTGATGCAGTTGCCTACGGTAAACCTCTCCTGTGATGCTTTTTGATAGCCTCAAGAACTATGGTAACCAGCGGGTGATGCACTACCCGATGATCGGACTACAGCGACCCGTTTGTCGAAGTCAAACACTTTATTGCCCAGGCCTCGAAGGTTTGTTACCTGGGGTTACTTGATGGCTAATAAGCCAAAAATAGCCATTCCATTTCCCTTGTGCTTTGCAGGCAATATTCATTAGCCTATTCTAACCGCTAAATTTGCTGTGCAGCTGCTGGCAGGACTTGGGGTGACTCAAAGGCAGAGCGAAACGAGTGAGTTCCGTTAGCGATCGGTATTCATCACCGAATGCTCGGCTAACAGAGATGTCAACCTACTCTGCTGCTATGAAAACTACGGTCTTGAGATTTTCGGGTTTCGGCTCAATAAACCGCTCCGGTTATCAAGAAAATTCAACCTTTCGTCACATCCCCTAGTGATCAAACAATACATAAACCCGAGTTTCGCACACGCACTCCAAAATATGGCAAACGTTTTGATTTAAGTTAGTTCATTGGGTCATTTATCCAGCTTTTCACCTTACGACATCCAGCCAGTCTCTCTACAGCTTTGAGTAGTCCATCGGCAGTACTTTCAAAAGTTTCTTGTCAAAAGTACATGACCCGATATTACCTTCACTCGTCAAGGTTCTCATTGCCTCCATGGAAACCACAGCCATGCTGTCTTATTTCTTGCGGACTTACCACAGTCTGATTTATGCGTCACGTTGGTCCAGCGCATCTACCCATGGTCCGGTTAAAGGGGACCTGGTGTGATCCATACAATTATTACGCAATGCGCGGTCCGGACTGACAGACCGTACCTGAGCATTGGTTAATTCGCGGAATCTGATAAGCCGAGAACATTCTGTCAAGCATCCTATGACAGGTGCGAAGTAGAAAACATAGAAGTTTGGCTTCTACATGGAAACGGTTGAGGCTTGGAATGCACCGTTCGCTGTCGTTACACGATCATAACCTCCAGCCATTGATCTCGCGTTATCGTTGTCGGCAATATTCATCTGTGCGGCTGCCGACGGGGCCCGGTAACCTCAAGGCAGGAACAGAAACAGGAAGTGAGTTCTGTTAGGGAGCGGTGTGAGTTTTCATCAAGGAATGCAAGTCAATATTCCCGATCCAGATGGGACAACGAGCCATGTGGCTCAATACCAAAGTAGAATGTTGGACCTCTGATCAGCGGGTACGACTGGCTGACTGCGGGCTACTAAAATGCAAAGTAACCACTGAGTCTCCCCTTCTCTTCACCGGCAATATTCATCTGACCGTTTACGGAAATCAATTCAAACAAATCTAGACTTACATTAGATTTACCCTACAACTCATGTAATGTCAGTCCCAAAATTTATGGAAGGGTCACTGAATGGCACGCCCTTGAAGTGTCAATTTTGTTTTTATACTATTTAAGGTACAAAAAGTTATTTGCTATATGAGCTTCATTTCGGTGCTCTTTATTGAAGGTAAAACAGGGACAAAACAGACGATATCAACATTTCTTGATTTCAGGGGTTTTCATTTATTACACCTTCTGGATCAAAACCTATTGTTTATGTGCTTTTCTAAAAAGGAATATTAATAAAGCTAAACAAATTCAAAATATATCCTTTGAGGGAACGGAAAATTTGAGCTTACGTTCACGAAAACCCAGAAAAATGCAGACATGCGAAATCGCGTGGTTTCTAGGGTAAACAAGGACGGTTAGTTTAAAAACTCAGTTTTACAAACGTGTGACGTCTTGTGCCAAAAAACAATAAAGTTGTGTGTGTGTGTGTATCTTCTTTACCTCCCACGATAATGGGACTTTAAACAAGCACACACACGAAAAACCCATACCGTCATTTTCACCCATTGTCACACCGTACGCGAACGATGACAAAAAGAATATCTATCTGCAGCCGACTATGAAGAATACGGAAACTTGCAGCAGAAGGAATGCCGCAGTAGTCGTTAGCTAGTATTTTCGATGGAAGGACACTCCGTGGCGCATTCTTAATGATCTAACCGCGCCTAGAAATAAAGCAGGGGATGTACCAAAACGGGATGGTCCTACGAAGTGGTAAAGCGGGATGACGATTTTATTCGTTGTACACTAACAAAGAATATAATTATATATTCCCATTGAGACCATTTTGAGCAGCATGCCGATGTTGTTGCAGTATAATCAAGAAAAGGATGCGGGAATTTGAAGACTGCACCAGATAAATACAAATCAAATATTAGTAAAGTTAAGTTACAAAACAATAAATACTTGCCTTCTTTTAAGAGCAGTCGTTCCTGTACTGATTTAAAACTTTGCGGAATGCAGCATGTGAATTTTGCGTAAAGGCCTTTGTTTGTATGCCGCATGAGTTTCATGGTTGACTTGTCTACAGCCTTAAACGCAACCAATCGCATATGCGTTTGGGCGTGTTTATAAAGACATCGAATTCCAGTGAGTAGATAAACGGGCCCTTTTACAAAATTCCGCTTTTCAAAGGTATGTACCAGTATGCACTACAAACGGTAATGCCGCCAACGGAACGAATATCCTTTCATTGTACTTACCCATAAATTCCGACTTCACTTAGGAAACTACCTCCGAGTCAGCGTGCGAAGGTCGAGCAGTATGCATTCATTTCGAGTTGCTGGGCAGGGTACTGGTGTCATCTATTTCCGGACCGTCTGGTATTTCTGGGGCTACCTTCTAGGGCACTTTTTAATCACACAACAGAGACCGAACGATATGCACAGATGACGCACAAAGAGAAGTGGCGTTTTGTCCGCGCGATACACAAAACACAAACCGCAACCCAACGTGCACATTTTCATTCCAATTTTATCTTGCCGAAAAGTTATTCGCATGATACTCAGTAGGACCCCGTTAAGCACTATTTAAAAGTTACCTGGAAGGGACGGTTTTTAATAATCGCGGGGAACATTGATTACAGACCTTCTCTATACCGAAATGCATTTTTTGTCGATGGGATTTCATTTTGGGGTGAGTCACCATGATCCGACTGTCATGTGCATGAAGTGATGTTTCGGCGATCACATCAGTTCGAGCGTTGGCTTCAAAGTCTACTGTATGCTTCACCTTGGCAAGGGACGGCGATTACGCGTGGATGGCGCAGTTTTACCGGGTGATGAAGACTTGCGCTGAGTTACCCGTACCCTCTATTCATCAACCGTCTGTGCCCGGTGTCACACAAGTCCAGGTGACCGGCGCTGGAGATCAAAGTGAAGTCCGCTATCTGGCAGGGAGACTCACCTGACCGCGCCACGCCCGAATCAGATCAACCAGTGGGGTGCCATAAATAGCAAGCGTGGTTAGTGCGGCGTAAGCCTGCATCTACGATATATCCCCATGTTCTAAGCGGTTGTTATGGGAGCGCGACCGAATAACCTGTCGTACCTAGTGATCTCGCCCCCATTGAAATCAGCGCATCTACCACGCGGCGGCCCGTTTGGGGGCACAATAACGAGATAACCAGGGCGATTGCCGGATTTGACCCCTAACGGGCGCTCAATCGATAGTTAGGCGTGAAGCGACAGCAGCGGCAATGAGGATAGGGCAGTTTAAAGAGCTGGGAAACAGTAATAACGCACCAACGCGAAAATAAATTTATATTCCCTACCATTATCGTGGCATGGTGGTAGTTTTCTCAATTAATTAGTCCGTATTATATGCCTAACTATACGACGAGTTCGATCGTCGTAGTCCGACGATGTCACCGAATGCTCCATGGGGAATGGGCGGGACGATTGACTTGCGCGTGATTTAGTTTAAACTGCGTATAGACTTGCACCACCTCCTCCGCCACCTGAGCCGTTGTCCAGAACAGAGTCAAAGACCGGAGGCGGGAAGGTCTGGATAGCTGGCGGCTGGGTCCCCTAAGTCATAGGCACCCTTTGGCGTAGCAACACACCTCCATGTTGGCATTTTGTTGGAGGCGCAACCCGAATAACCTGCCGTAATGCCCAAATGTGGCCCCGTGTTGGTTCAACGCATCTACCACGTGGCCTGTTTAGGGAGCACGCCTGCAACACACCTTACCTACACAGCAACCCTAACCCCTAACCAAAAACGGTAGCTCTATTAAATCCCTTGCGTTCGTTGGAAGCATTCTGCTGCGGCATTGCCCGGGTCCTTGTACCCATATATAAAGGAATAACCGTGAACTCGCCAATGGGTTAACAACTTTGGTATGTACCGAAACGGGACAAAGGGTCTAAGTACCCACCCATTTACAATTGGCGGTCTCGCGATGTAAGTATCAGAGGGGTAAATATTCCTTGTTTTCACTCTATGCTCAGCTCAGTAAACGTTAATCATACTAGCTAACATACAAAACCCGTCATTACCGTTAACGAACCCAAAACTTTGCACTCCACCACCATGAAAATGCTGGCCCAGACCGCAACTCGGACGTCAAACATCCACTTACCCACCCCTAATCACAATTTAACCTGCAAAACCACAAGGTATTGCAGGCCTTCTGTTCCCACGTAGATTGGGCGGCCAGCGCTGGATGTCACGTCGGGATGTCAGCTTTTGAAAAAACTTCTTTCTTACCCTCTTTAAATGCATATTTTGTAAAATTAAAGAGTAGTATGCATTTGTTCGTCGATTTTCAATGCCCTTTTAAATTCAAATTCATTTTTCTGAAAAACTGCACAAAGTATTTATTGTACTCGTTTGGCTATAACACACCTTCTTCAAAGTGTGTGCTTCAAAGAAAGGGTACATGTCACTAAAAAATAAATTCCTAAAATTTTTAAAATAATGTGGAACCCTACGGGCGGTTTTCGCTTATTCTTTCTAACTACCTGCATGCATGAGGCATTTTTCGCATTGATTTTCGATGCCCTTAAAGAATTAACATATATTTCATCGAGGCATGCATAAAAGTATCATATCCTTATACTAGATTTATGGAATTACGTCTTCTTCCCAGTTTATGCTTCCAGTAAGCAAATCTGTCGGTTTGAATAAACTTTCATATTGCCGAATATTTTTTGAACTTCACACATTGCATTAAAAGTTTTCAAATGCGATGCTGTAAACATTCTGTGTAAAGTCCCAAATTTCTCTACGCCCTGAAATCCGGTCACGCAGTTCTCATAGAATTACCACACGCGGTAGATGGATCCTGTTGTTGTATTATTTTGAATAATGGCGTATAACAATCTACGCCAATATTATGTTGTTCGAATACCGAAACCCGTCCAAATTCTAGTTGTTTTCATGGGGTAGGAAATTTACCGTATCACAGTTCAACGCTCAGAACGTTCCAGCCTGAAAGTTTCCACCTCTACTGCTGGGTTGTTTTCTCGAAGCAAACCGAAGCTACAAATATTGGTGCGTTGGTCAATGAACTGTGTGCTTGCTATGCAAGAACGTCAGTTCAATACAGAGCTCTCTGCATTCTATAAAACAATTCTATTCCGGACGCATGATGCGATCGATATCTGCGCATTCGGAGGGAAGAGTGACATCACGCAGGAACGGATCCCTCAACGAACCAATTGCCATAATTCCTCCTCCGAAAAACCGTTGTTGGGGCATCCCACTGACCACTTCAGCGCTTGTACTTTGAATAGAATCCACGACAATGAGAGAAAGTGGTAATATCTCTAATACTATTGCAAAATAATAATATTTTCCTAATATAATCACCTTAATGTTACCAGAGTTTCTAGATCTTCTTCACAAACATGACGCTAAACTATTGCTCTTTTGAGTTCTGGGTGATCTACGGATCGTGAAAGGCATTTTTCCGTCAGGAAACCATTGTACTTTGCACCACAATGCATACCAAATACCTTCAAACTTCAAAAGGTGCCTAAGGTGAGTGAAACAGGTACTGCAATCATCGCATCGACGACTATCCGAAAACGATGAAAAGCCTAAAAGCACTACTTAGAACATTGTTCCGGACGTTTTTTACTGCTTTTGGCTGGTTGGAAGGGTGCTCAACCAGTAAATGGAAAGTTGTTCTAGTTAATAATTTTTACCATTATAATTGATATTTTTTTCATTAAAAGGGTTTGGGAGATGTTGGTTCGGGGCTTATTTTCTGACCATTTAACGCCAGTTTGAACGGCCCGGCTTACAGGCCGTTTTCAATGGTAGTAGGTGGTGTTTTGGCTGCAAGTAGCGACCTAGCAGCACTCAACTTGCACTTTTGGCTCTACGCATGGGTCTACCAGCCACAACCCGAAAGGCAACCACCGCCTCCGCCAGCGGGTCTCCGGTGTTGTGTGGTAATATGTCAACGGGCCGCGTTGTAGATGCACCGGACCAGCTTACACGGGCTTCCGGGGGCGTGGTGGCGTAAATGGTCACGCCACCAGCCCGCGCTTATTCGTATCCTGCGTGGGATCTCATTCAGGCAGCGCGTGGCAGCGGCACGGTCAGGAACCAATCTCTGTGCACCAGCCTGCGTGCGAGCCCACCATCTGTCTTCTTGAATCAGTCTTAACCTCGAGGGCATGAACAGTTGAGGGGAGGAGGAAAGGACGTGCAGCCGCAAGTCTACTATAATTAGAAAACTAATTCGTAGCGCCGGTCGTTCCTGCACTACCTGCTTGCTGTGGAGCATGCTGGCGGACGCCAGTCGGAATACGACGATCGACATAAATCTACGCGATATCTGCTCCCTTCGTCTGTGCCCCATCCCTACTCCACCGAACATGGTGAGCGTCTCCAGTGTCATTTATCCCCGCAACCGGTATGATTACTTTCACCATCCCCAAATTTTCTTATCCATCCCCTCATCCCTCCCTCATCCCCTCATCCTCCTCTTCCCCCCCCTCTGAAATCGAGAGCCGCCCCTCGTCTGTCGTTGTGTTCTTGTTTATGGTGGACCACGGTGCGTGGAATATGTGTTCTCTGCCATCTCCGGTCTTCTTGACTCTGTCTTGATACCGGAGCCCAGGTAGAGTGGAACAAAAGTGAGTACGCAGATGCAGAGGTCTGGTATGCTCTCACTATGATCCGGCTGATCCGGCGTAACCACCATGCTGTAGGGTGCGGTGGAATATTATCGTATGACGGTCAGACCGTGTTAGTTGGTATTCGCATCAGATATTTTCAAAAGAAACCTAAACTGAATGGTTTGCCTCCCCAATGAGCAGCTCATGCATGCAAATTTTTCGGATTGTTCAAACTTTCCTTGGTTATGTCGGGCTGACAGAAGGTTAAAGGAACCTTGACGTTTGGAGATTTTAAAAACATTTCACTGACGCCGGAACATAAAGCGTTGCGGGCTTCAATTCTATTGGGCTGATTAAACGCGTTGTTTTAACATAAATTATAGGTGGTTTGATGATGCCAAAATAACTGGTACATTGTTGAGGGAACACGATACTATTGGCGAAAGGAACTAGGTAATAGGTAGAGGCGATAGGTGCCGAAACTCAACTGGCCCGGATTATTCAGTATGGTTAGAGCGCTAGTAGTACATGGATGTAGATTGAAGTCGATGGAAATTCGGGTTTGAAAATCATTATAACGTCACCGACCATGTTCATCTTGGTTTAGGAACGTATTTATCTGGACAAAATTACGAGTGGTATTACCGTTTCTAAGCTTGATTGACAGGTTGACGAAAGTAGCATTGGTGAGGATGCCGCCCGTATGACCGCCTAAACAGGACACGGGAAAATGAACCACCGAGATCATGAAAACACCCCAAGAAAGGACAGAGGGGAGAAACACCTACCTCAAATTACTGAAAACGGTTATCGTTGCTTCAAAATTAATACTATTGTTTGAAATGACTTCTTTAATAATCCTTACATTTTACTAAATACTTTCTACCTAGTAATAGTAGAAAATAGTTTCCTTTTCTTCTTTCGACAAACTCCGTTTCCAGCCCTATAATACTAACTCGTACGCCTTTCTACCCGACAAATTACGAAGATTGTCAAAACTACAAAACCTATTTCAACCCGCACTGTTCAACTACAAAATGAACTCCCTTCAGTGCTGATTCCGAGGCAAAGTGCGGGAACTTGGAGTAAACGCCCCTCGAAACTGACCTTTTCGGAGAAGTCAAAGTTCATAGCTAGAACCTGTGCAGCCAATATGGCATACCGAGTGGCTTTCTTTATATACTACCTAACTTTCTCTTGGGAAGTTTAATTAATCTTTCACGCGGTTATAACATGGTAGTTTTGCCGGACTTCATCCAGTATTCCCTAGAAAAGTACAGTCATTGCCTATAAACTAATTTGATTAGAACTTAACGAAACACGTTTCTGGTTTATGCTAATTACTAGTGATGTCAGTTTGGTGACTCGTCACAAGTGTGTATGCCTACTGACTGGATGTTGGTCGCATGTGTAGATATTACGTGGTTATCTCACATGCAAAAGTTGTCAGACTTCGAGTCATATGCAAAATCTATTCGAATTTATTGCATTAATTGATGAGGAAATTAGACGCGACCGAAAAGTGAAACGATTTCCTATATCAGAAAGAAAAACACATGTGAAGCGCTGAATGGCTAGCTGATGGAGTTAATGTGATGCAGTGGCACAATGCTGAGAGACAGGAAACGCACGCCAGGACATTTAAATAGCATCTATATGTTGGTAGGCGGAACAAGAGTTGGTCAATCTCGAAATGTATATTTAAAGAGACCATTCAAAGAGTGGATTATAAAATAAACACAAAGTTGTTCCTACCTATAAAAGATCAATTTGATTGGTAAATTAAAACCAATAATAATTTCTTATACTTCTTGGCTTAAAGTTAACCTGTCAGTTTTAAGCTCGGAATTGTATCCGTTTCAGCTAAATACATTTTCCACGTTTGTGAGTGTGTTTTGTAGGAATTTTGTCAGAAATGCGCTTAGAGTAGATCGAGATGATGCCTACAGTTCCAAATGATGTATTCTTTTTCTCCACTATTCGCTTACCCGTCGTTGAAAACGCGATGTTTGTGATTCACCGCCTAATGTCCGTTTCTCGCTCATTCGTGATAGCCATGCTTGCGATACGAGCTACGATGACGGAGAGGAAAGTAGAAGAAGAAGAAGAAGAAGAAGAAGAAAAGAAAAAGAAGGTCATCGCTCGCCGAAATCATGTATTTATTTGTCGACATTTTGAAAGTTTACTGGAGTCCACCGCTTCACCAAAACAAGCAAAGCGGTATTCAGCGATTCCAGAGCTGGATACACGCCAGATCCATATCTAGATCTCGTTCTCATCGAAGCTCGAGGCTTCTAAATCAACTTTGCGGTATGTATTGCTGGCGTGGCTGTCGAGGTTGAGAGCTCGTGCTAGTAGACAGTTAACAGGCCGTTATTGCACTCGTTGACGTTATTCGGCTGCTGTCTGCTCAAAAGAGTAGAACGCTTTCTCCAAAGGGTATCAGAAATGTCGAATTTCGAGAGTCTCTACTGTAATGGTACACGATTTGGTAAAAATTACTGCGTGTACGCAGTCACGAATATAGTCTCAATCTCCGTGCGGCCTTTCCCTGCGTCGGGTAAAGTGAGTAAAGCCACCTGTAACGTCATTGTTTCATCGGAAAGCAGCGCAGCGGAAACTGGTCCTAAACTATCATCCGCATACGGTGATCTGTCATTATCTCTGATACAATTGTGACCTTGTAAGATATAATAGTCACACTTGGTGAGATCCTCTGACCAGAGCGGAGGCCTGTACTGTTTTGCGACGTCATGTTTCATCGTTTTCTGAGCTTTGCGCTACCCAGAGGTGGTACTTTTTGTAGCCGTATTTCGGTAACAGCAGCATCCAATGTTCGCCTGCTTACCTCCGGTTTCCATGCAATTAATTTGATCAATCCAGTGCGCAAATAGAGTGATACGATTGGCTTCTAGCAGCTTCTCTAGCCGGATGGAGATCCAGCTTGTCATGCCCAATCAGTCAGATAAATTCGCGCGGAGTTAACCCTGTGTGCGTAAATGCGGTTAATCAATCACGATCGATCGACCGGTGGCTACTTCCGACAAAGCTAAAGCCAGACGGGAGTTTCTTTAAAAATATTTTCGGTCACATGTATCGAGACGTGCTCTCAGCCAGCGAAGAACGCATGCGGCCAATAGCGAGGCGCGTGTTAAACAGTGCAGCGATTCCAAGTTAGCACAAGAACGAGGGAGACACAGGAATGGGTGATTTTTCTCCGAAGCTAGCCCGATCTGGCGATCCGGGCGAGGTGTAAGGGACTGACTGGGCTGGGTTGTTTGACGGACTCCGGGCAGCCAACGAGGCGCAAAGAAGAGGAACAGAGTGAGATAGCGCACGCGGTCGGAAACTAAAGAATCCCATCCTCCACATCAACTCATCGCATACCTCACTGGTGATATATAAAGCTAAAAGGTGCTCCTAATTTATTGTGACGATCTGAGAATCGCAGCTTAGTAGGGTTGTCCTGACGACGGCATAGATCAGTCCTCGTGGGGATTACTGTGGCCCGTAAAACAAAGGTCTGCAGAGTCAAGCTGCGAGGATATCTTCCCAGTTGGCCTCGCGTTGCACGCATGTGAGCGCAAAACCCGGTACATATATTGGAGACCAGGTCGTTCGCAGAACGATGTGAACGGACAGAATTGTATCGCCGGTGTTGCACTCATCCGAGCCTCTGGTGCTCTGGGTATTGTCTTTTTCTTCGGAGAGGTGGATGAAAGGCTGGAAGAAGGTGCGTCCAGATGCCGCCTAAAGTCACCATCACTTTGGGCCACGTTGGGAACTGATCATCGCTTGCAGATTGCTCACATGGGGGCTTGAGCTAGCAAGACCCCATATTATCAGACCCTTTTGTGGGCTTGTCAAAGAAACAGGCCTGAGCTCAGTGGGGTCTAGGAGGCTGCATGAAGCTGCAAAAGGTTGAGGTAAAGGAACTCGTTTGGCGGATGGTTGCATGTGCTGTGAGCGAACTGCAGCGAGACAAACTGAGACGCCTATGCTGCATGGGTTTAGGATTAAAAGATGTCTCTGCAGACCGGGTATGAGAATGTCGCCACTTATGTCATAACCTGTGCTTCAATCGTACCTGTTTCCAACACACCGTATAATTGAAGGCGGTAGCGAGGGATGATTCGCAGTTGTATGCATCCTCACAAAGACGAGAGGTGACAAACTGAAGACGAGAGAGTGTGCTGATAAGGAAAACGTATGAGGCATGATCGACAACATCCACTGACGAAAGTTCACAAGCAAATATTAAGACTTCCGAGAGGTGACAGCCAGAAGAGCAATTGAAGCATCCTGCGGCAAGTCCTCCAGTCAGAAACTCCTACGCCGCGTCCGTCCTTTTCCTGAGTAGGGGACGTGATATTTGCTGTAGTCCGGAGGAGTCGACGGGTATCGATCGGTAAATGGCGCTGAAAGGCTGAGATCATCGCTTGCTCCACCATGGTTGAGATTCCCCGATCGAAACCGACAGCACAACGAGCTCGTGGCGCAGGTGGGTGAGAGCGTCATGTTACATATATATATATATATATATATATATACACATATATATATATATATATATGATAGTGTGGCGGCTCACCGATCTGCTTGAGGAACGATTTATGTGTTCCGTTGTGCCCCTGGAACTCAGTTCCAGAGTGCGTCTGAGCAGTCGCATAGCGACGCGATGTCGCACGCAGTAATGTCAGTTGCACATTATCATATATATATGCTCACCGCGACGAAAACGACGGAGGACTCCTAATGGAGTAGCGTAGTATTTACAGAAGACCAGGGCAAAGCGGCTACATTTGGAGTAAAGAAATCTTTTTCAGATACCGGACGAAAGGGAAGTCGCAAGGAGGCATAGAAGAGCCACTAGACCGAACCACTGCCCCTGGGAGCTCAGCCGCCGACCATCTAGGCAATGGCTCATCGTTTAGGAACGTTTTCCAATCGAAACCCGACGAGCTCAGTCAGCCATTTAATTTACATGGGATTGTCTCCGCACAACACTCCATTTTAACACTCCATTTAACCTCCATTTAACACTGTCTCCATTTTAACACTGTGACACTGGTTGGTGACTGAGCTATTCGATAAGGCACTTGGCGCAACGTGATAGTCTCGGGATCGGATCACGCATGCAGCAGAGGAGCCAAAGGTGATACTCGCAAAGAGATAACAAGGTTCTGGCTGCTTACTTTTGTATTGTTGTGTGTGACCATACGTGATGTGAGGCTGATGAGGGAAAGATAATCGTAATTTTGCGTATGATCGGCGGTGTTCTACGGTAGGTTTTCATAAAGACGCATGCTGGCCTATTAGGCACATGCGGTGTAAATGTGCTGACAGGGCGGACAGTTGAGATGGGTGTATGTTGGTGCTCCTGGCAATAGATCTCCGGTCTCTGTACGATCTGTTATTCGCAAGTGACCGACCAGGCCGATGCATGGCGTGCATGTGCGATGGCAGTGAAAGGGGACAGGGTTGGTCGAGAGGTGTTAAGTCGGTGGGGGTTGGTCTGTAAGTACTGGTGGTCACTCATGAGGAGGGCTGGGTATGGGAATGTGAGATATGGAAGACGTGTTAGTTGTGTCGGCATCGTGATGGATTTCACTTTCGTAGATGCGCATCTGACCGATTGGGCCCATGTGGTGATAGAATATGCCAGGGCAGTGATGAGGTGCGGTCTCTGCTGTGTGTTGATACTCCAGACAGCTTCTGTAATAATAGATTCACAGTGGAGCAGCCATACTTATACGCCCAGAATTGTCGTCACGATCATAATAGGATAGGTTAAAATGTGAGGTCCCCATTATTAATGGTGGAAGGGTCAGCGGTGCTTGAGGTAGCTGGTGGTAGATAGCCGGGTGCTCTTGATGGTGGGAGTAAGGTAAATCGTTTCGGTGATCGTCACTTAATGATCGACGCAGGGATTGAGGCGAGGTGGGGCGTGATCGAAGACTTACCGGAACATTGAAATTCGATCTCCGGTAGTGGGGCAGTCGTCGTCAGAATTTTAGGCATAAGAAAAAGCCTGAGTGCAAAGTTACGTGGATTTCAGCTCACATTTGTAAACTTTTGACTGATTTAATTATGGATAAACATATTCTGCATGCAAAAAGGCATTTTTCGGAAAGTGCTAGACAAATAAAGAAGATGAGCGACATTTTATTTGCTACATATGTCGTGAATATCCACCCGGGTTTGATTTTCATAGGCCTTGGATGAATATTGGCATACCACGTGTTATGCGGTTTAATGACCTGATCTTCCTGAATTGTAGATAAATGAGCTTTGCGTTTGAAAGATAGTTAGAATTTCCTCTTTTGTCCGGATAAAGATGGTAAGAATTTCTGTAACGCACTATATGTAACATATTCTAAGAATTTTTAGCACTCACATTCTCCCCTATCATTCCCTCAGCTCATTGTTCAACGTATCTTTATTTGCATTTCGAAAGCACCTCTCACCGCAAACATCTCAGTGCAGCTTCGAGATGGCATATTGGCTAATTTGAAGTCATTAGGAATACTCCAAATTCGATTTTTTACGCACACGGATGGTCAAGCGTCCACCCATGCCTACCAAAAACGCCCTTCCACAACTGAACGTCTTTTGCTGTAAACTGCAGGATCGAGCAATAAGGCCGCTGTTTAGACATTCTAAGCAATGAGGCAGCTGGATTCATGCAAAACACTGCCGTCATTACTTTAAGGGATGTTGGGCGAACTGCTCCTTTTTGGGGGCATAATTCCATTTAAAATTGCAAACATCCTCGAGGACTTGAAACCTATTCAGCGTACCACATTAGCCAAGCACTGGTTAGAGTAATAAGAGATGCGCAAAAACGGAAAACTAACTTCTACACCCTGTGCCGCACCCACATGTGTGCGCGTAAAATAAAGACGTCATAGCTGACAGCATAAGCTGCATTACAGGCATTTTGAGATTGCTGCTAAATGGTATCGCCTGCAGGGAAGAGCAGGGATAAAACAACGAGCTCTTCTGTCACATTAGTCGTCAGTCGTACCAAACCCGGAACTTGCAATGAAAACGGAAAATAAGACAGTCGCATGTGTACTGATGGGTTAGTAGATTATTTATCTGGTAGACGGGAAGGTAACTTAATGAGGTAACAGTTTTCACTGGGACAAGGAAGCAAAATCACAAACTTTTCATCATTTGGCGGTATTGAAACCTATGGATAAGGTTAAATTGTAGCTTGAATTCTAACTACAAATTGGCAACATCTTAGTTTACCTACGGCTAGTTACGTTTCATAGTGTTAACTGACAATAATTTAATCTCTATAGGAAGCGCTTATAATATTAATTATTATGCAGTATATGCACAAAATATTTTGGTCAAGTCAGAGTGCGGGCATTTGAAAGCATATCGTTTTCACCACCTTTGGAAATAACACTCATTGAAAATGACTACTTATGTAGCATACAGTTCCCGTTGATTTCGATGTCGTTTTAAAGAACACCTGCATACAATGAATACTTTCGGATGGAAATTTTTGCATTTACGTATATTTTTAAACTTTTTTCATGATATAAATCTTACCCATTGAAAGAAGTTTTTAGCTTCTCCAAAATCATGCAGTGTTTTGCGGTAGTTGAGATACGACAGAGATCTCGTAGCAATGCGCAATGCATGGGGTCCATTAAGGAGCATTAACAAATGGACGGTGTGTTAATATTTTAACAGACGTTTCACAGTGCTAAACATGACAATATTGTAAACCTTCTACATTCTGAAATACACCGTATCTTTTGATAAACGAGTTAAATTGTACGTAATGTTCAGTGAGGTGCTTGCGAGAAAACGAATTTGTTCATGTATCCTACAAAATATGTTTTGATTCAAAAGGTCATCACAACTTAATGCAATATCTATGCTGCTTAAGCTGGGAGTTTGCTGAGGGCCACTTTTTCAGTTAAACTGAGGGCACTCATTCGAAAATTAACATCATATCGTGGTAAAATGTCCTGCTGTTTGGCTCCATGATAATCAGCAATACCAATTCCCCCTAGGTAATCATTTATGCTCCAGATTATTCCGAAATATAAGTTACTGTTTTATTCTGCAATGATCCTCTCCTCTCTATTGGCTAAGCTGTGTTCTATAGGTGACGTTGAAGAGGTAGTCATTATAGAAAGCAGCATTTACGCTGAAAAATACCCTTCAGGATAATTGAATTTGGCTAAGCTTGTCACCATTCAACTGCAGAGCGTTCTTTCATTCTGGCTTGGAGCCAGAATTCATTTCGAGTTGTTTGTAAGTGTCCTTGAATAGACAGGGAGCACTTTTTCTGCTGTTGGCGTGATCATTCGCTTTTCAAAAAGAAGATTCGAGGATATCATGCTAACGGCAAACAAGAAACACCTATTCATCGTGGACCTATTTCAAGGGGACGCAGCAAGTGAACTCTTACGAATGCGCCTAAGCCAAGCAGTGTCAAGCACCTTTCCAGTAGCTGACGCCCATGTACCGTTCTCGACTGCTCCCATCCTATACGGAGGTGGCAAGGACAAATGTGCATGTATTCTTTCACCTGCTCCTGTGGGGCAGAATATATTGGTCGCACGAGCCGGCGTTTGTCCAAAAGAGTATGAGAACATTTTCCAGCATTGCTAGGAAAGGGGCAGCTTAAGAATATAAATAGCTCTATCCTCGTGCACGTGGTAGACAGGCCTTAGAAGAGGCCTTCAGGGTAATTTACAAGGTCCCCTCAACCTTTTCAAAATTCCTTGAACCGCGTCTGTTGGTTAGGGCAGAAGCAGCTGCAATCAGGCTACGCAAACCGGTCCTGTGCGCTCAAAATAACGTTTTACAGGCACCGCAATTACAGTGGCCGAAAGCCACCAAAATTACCTGTCCCGCCGGCCACCATTCCTCTGACCATGATCAGAAAACGGACCGCAATTTTGTTTCTCTCCCCTGCCTCCCCCACCCTGACAACGATACGATTTGTTCTACTTATCCGCATATTTGACTTAGTAACACAGTGATATGCATGTAAAAGGTCCGACAAGAATTTATCGAAAGCTAACATATGCTCGCCACATTGTCTTTTGAATATTATGCTAAGCAAAAGTACCGCATCAAGACGGTTTTCAATACCTTTTAATCAATCAAAGTGTTATGGCTTTAGAAATATTTTTTTATGGTTGAAATAGCATTGACACTAAAAATCCAGTGCGGCTCGTCATAAGGCGCAAACCGTTCAATATTATATCTTTTCTTGAAGCATGCTTCCTGTAGAAATTGTGAGGAGGCGTACCTCTATCACTCATCTGCAATTAAAATGCAGGTCAAAGAGAAAATTGAAGTATTTCTTTTCCCTAAAAGAGACTGGCCTTAAGAATGCTATGTATGTACCGTTACAGTCGAAAGCACTTTGTGTTATTTAGTAAAGACCTATAAAAATTGGCAGCTACTGATTCCCGATACCCAAGATTTCACGTTTCCTTGAGAAGAAAACAATTTGTTACTTCTTGTGCTGCCTGCTTTACTTTAGTATAGATAGTAGTTTTCAAGCCTAGGAAAGCCGTTGATGAGAGCCTGTAAAACCCAATCTATAAAGTTCTCGAAAATCAGGACAAGAGCTCTTATCTCTCACAATAGTTACATCTGTCCTGCCTGCTGTCTATTAACTCGTCAGTTGGCGAAGTAATTTTGAAGGCCTTCCGTAATTTATACTGCAGGCGCTCCAGCAGTGATTAAGCTACAGTTTCATCGCAATTAAAGTTACTGACTGGTAGTAGCGGTTTCCTGACCGTGGGTTTTCTCTCCTCAATTGGCTTTGACTGGTATTCGTTGAGGCAAACGTTATTATTTAAGCCTCTAAAAGAGCTACACAGGCACATGCATAGGCTACTTTGCCAGAAAAGAATGGGCATATGACAGTGAGTTCTTGCTAACGCACTTCCTGGCAACACTTTTCCCTTTTTTCATTTCTACCTACTAATTTAAGGAGTTCGTGGAGTGGGTGCCTTGATTCACTTGTCCGATTGTTGTTTCGTTCAGTTCATGGGTCGGCATACTTCCTGCACGTCTGCCGTCAAACGTCAGCACGAGACCACTAGTTAAAAAGAACGTTTTAGGGACTAGGCTAGGACGAGGAAGACATAATGTTTCGTTGGCAGAGAAGCCTACCAAACTCGTGTTGGGAGATCACGCAGATGCCCTTATTTCAGTCGATTTTGGCAATACCACTTTCCAGTGGTGATTTCCTCCTTGAAATTCCTGCTTGTGTACTTAAGCCAAAAACCTTTTAATTATTTATTTAAGATTTTTGCCGTTTGGTTAGCATGATAAGTTAGTAGTACGATTAAACAGGATGTATCAGTAGGTGGCCATCGAGAGGAAGCGAAATTCGAGTACTTAAATTATCCAAAAGGCATGCATTAGTCTCACGAAGATATTTAATAAGTTTAGGCAACAAAATTTTGATAGATGCAACCATCCGATAAGTGGGCTTAAAAGTTCCTCAACATGATAACTGCGGTTTAGATACAACTGTATGCATGTATAACCGTATTTTCCAATTAAAAAGCCGAAACCGTGTGCTCTTGATGCATCATGTTCTGAGGAGGGTTTAGACTATTCAATTGTCCCCCAAGTGTTCTCTTTACGGCCGCCAGTAGATGTATTTCAGAAAAATTTGAAGTTAGTAATGGAGGGACTTAAGTTAAGTGTACGGAACAGGATTTGTTAAGGGTTAACTCTTAAATTGTAACCAAAATGTGAGTCAGCGACCATCAGCTTCGATTAAAGGATCGCATAATGCTCATTCTAAGAGGAAATAGGACAACTAATAGTACAATTTGACATAAAAGTGATTTAACTCTGCTCTCAACACTGTCCTAGACGGGTCACTTGCAAGTCATACGCTTCTTAATTTGAAAAATTATTATCTTCACGTATTTTTTAAAAAAGTTAGAATAATTCTTTTATTGTGAATTTTGCCCGAAAAGAAACATTTTGGGTATCTGGCTAAGCTCTCGAGGTAAGCTATGCTGTCTGCTGGTCTTATTGAAACGCTTTGATTAGTTGTAAAGAGTAATATTTTGACCAACCAGAGGTAACTTATTAAGTCGTAATTTTTTCTAGGCCCTGCGTGGTATGCAGAAGCATTCGAGCGGAGTTGTCGCTCACCTCTAGATACAAACTCTCGATAGAAACACACATAAGCAGGCCTTGCAAAATTTACCTTGATACTTGGAGCTTCTTCTGTCATTTTGAAAAGGGACTACGTTTGACTGCCGCTTCCTACGTTCCCGACGATTTTCCAGCTTCCTTTGCGGAAAGTGTGCAGGCATCTTTCGAACTCCTGGCAAGAAGCCTACTTCCAAGTGCAATGAAGTTTTGCTCCACCCAGCCTCCACCGCCCCCCCCCCCCCCCCCACCTTCCCCTCCCCTCCCCGCCCACGCCCCCGCCCTCGCCCCGCAGAGCGAAGCTTTGGTAGGCTATAATCGACGTTCCCACGCTGCCGATGTCAGCAAGGCGCGGGGAGCAAACGGCTCTAATCGATGTCCTCACGGGGAGGAGGACGGCAGTCTGGCAGGCTTGTGGCACATATGGGGGGGGGAAGGGCGAATGCTGCGTGTCGGTCACGACTTTGTGATTTAGAGGTGTGTGACTTGCCAGGTAGATGCGCTTCCCTGGACCTTGGAGGCAGACGGGACGTTTAGAAACATTGCCGCAAGAAACTTTGGTGAACGTTTTGCAAAAGGCATTTAAACGGGCGAGAGGATAAGAATTACTGAAGAGCATATTCGGTACTTCGGGCGACGCGAGGCTTCCACCCAAGTGTTCGACATACGCGCTGTAGTCGCATGGCTTGCAAGGCCTCCAAATAACGGAATTATTTGGTCCTCTGGAATGGAGGGAGAGTCAGGATGCAATGGATATTTCAGTATGTGGCCTTTATGGCACTCCCACTAAGTTGGGATCCGAGCTGCCCTTCCATCCCTCTTCTGGTCTTTTGTGCCTAGACCAAAGGGTGTGGTGACACACACTCAGTGCGCGTTCATGTCACGCTAGCCAACTGCGCCCGATTCCGCATCCGGTCTAATTGAGTCTGTCATTACACCGGGCCGAAGTGGTAGAGGGAGCGAGAGTGCGGGAGCTGCAATGCATCTCTTCTTTTCACGCGAAAGCGAACGTCCTAGCGCTCACCTTTCGGTGGCACACGCGCTGGACATTTTCGGAAACGACAGTCGAACTTTTAGTGACTGACTCATGGAATGATACAAAAAGTAACACTCTGTTGTTGCTTTAGTGAAGGATCATTGATCCCTAGTGGCTTTGTCCACAGGATTGGCACAGGCTAAATTGCACTGCGGATGTCCGACATCAGAGACCTCGCTTTGGCTAGAGTCTCCCTGTTTGTGAGTGTTTATGTCTGACGACCGGGGCAGTTCTTTAAGAAGCTCAGTTGATATCCAATTCCTTTTTGATAGACAGAAGGCATTGTCTACTTAGCTCCAAAGTAACTACTCGTTGCTTCAATGCGTAAAAGCTCTATGGGAGAACGTCCTCGAATAGCCCATCAATAGATTGTACGACCGTTCCGAATGTGGCTGAGATGAAATTTGGCACTGCACGGCTGCACCCACATGATATGCTTCCTAAAGGAATGCACCGGTTAGGCAGGTGACGCATAAAAGCAAAATACCTTATCACTACCTATCCCCATTTGTGTTTCTTTACAGGCTTAAAAGTCTGCCAAAATTAAAATACACAAAATCACCATTCCATTTAGAGCACCGTAATTGTTCAGTAATAAACGTTTCTGATGGAAGCGAACAAGTGGATTACAGTAAGCAGTTCAGAAGGAGAGGATGCGATCGCTGGGACAAGAAGTTTATCGACCTGACGTTTCGGATTCTCACTCGAAAATATCTTCAGAGACAGTATCATATAAGGGTGTCAGAGGCACTGAATGTGTACTTCTAGCAGTAGGTCATACTTTGTGACATATTGGCTTGAAAATACGCGTCCGAGAGGTTAATGGCGGTGATTGTGTCCTCCGTGTTAGAGGTCGGCGTGATAATTACTCGGCAATTTGGCTCACCGACGTCCTCCCCACTTGGTACATTGCCCTGCTCAGCCAAAGTCGCAGCACACAATATAGGAATGGAATGTTATTTCGCTTAATGATTGACTGCAACCTTGATAGCCATGGTTCAAGCACATCGTGGCTCATGCGGGTGTTCCCTCTTGAAAATATAGCCGAGTCCCGTTGAGTTGACTACAATCGAAAATCTAACACCTTTCCTTCTCCTCCTCCTCCTCCTCCTCCTCCTCCTCCTCCTCCTCCTCCTCCTCCTCCTCCTCCTCCTCCTCCTCCTCCTCCTCCTCCTCCTCCTCCTCCTCCTCCTCCTCCTCCTCCTCCTCCTTACCACTGCCGCTGTGGAGTAATCTTCCGGTTTCTACGACGTAATCGCTTTATTACGACTGCATCATATTCGTTAAAGCATTCTAGGCCTTTTTTGCCTTCGCAGTGGCTCTTTCGACCTCAGCACTCCAAGTGGAGGTAGAAGGCAGATGGCGGCTTCCGAGTGTGTCTTCGCGTACGGAAGAACCTAACCAAAATTTAGGGCCGGTTCAATTTGGTCCCTCGTCTCATTTGCGAATGCACTGGTTGATAAAATTTACGGATATTAATTCGCTCTCAGTTTGATGAAGATGAAGGTTTCATCCACATGCCAAGCCCAGAATGTCGGAAAACCAGGGACTCCAACCATTACAAGACCACCTCGACGATGGCTCCTGAACCCGTTGGCGTGCCGTTCACTTGCTCGTATATTTTTCCGTCGAACTTAAAGTACGTTTTGAGACAATTATTCAGTAGTTGGAGGACTCGGATCTATCCGAGGCGATTATCTGTTTCATCGTATTTGTCTCCTAAGAGTTATTCGATGGTCTTGACCGTCAGATTCTGTGGAAGGGAGGATGGAGAGGCCTACCTCCTTGTGACGGTTGTGCCCAAATCAGTGGTCAGTTTGGACTCAACAATTTGCTTTCAAGTCCTTAGTCTTAGACCGCGTCACCCGAAGAAGGCTTATGTACGGAGGACCTCAACATCCAATCAGCGTACAAATCTTACTTTGTCTTGAACACCTTAGAAAATTGATGGCTTTGTGACTGGACATACGTGAACTCACCCAAGCATAAAATTGGAAACTGAAGTGCGAGATAGCTAGTGCTGTACACTTTCTGCCGCACAGAAACCAGAAAGATATGCGTGAAATGCCCGAGTATCATAAGCCAACTAAAACCGAAGTTAATTTGCGGTTCATTCTCCGACATTGCAATCAAACAACCAAGAGAAATAGCTACCTTTCTCTTCATTATAGCCAACTCGGGGTGTTTGAAGAAAGAAAAGTGATTTACTAAAAATTGGTCATTAATTGAAGTCTGAATATATTACCTGGTCACAGAGAAAAGACAGAAACAGCTACCAGATACTAATTTTTCTTCATGTTAATGCCTTTTTAACATTGATCATGCTTCACAGAGAGTTATCATTGCGTTAGACATGAGAAGGTGATAAGTTCGTTCTCTAGCAGCATCCGAAGCGAGATTAATGTTGCAAAAGACCCAGCTGATGATAATCTGGCCGGAATTTTTGTCTATGGCTTATCCTGCAGTGAAAATAACAATTATTACGTTGGACATTTCCGCGCCCACTGAAACGATCAATAATACTAAATGGGTTGTCTTATAAGCTGCCAAAGCAAGACTGACTGACTCCTGTGGAATAAGGGCTCCTATTTGAGACAAACACCTCTACTACGTGAATTGTAAATGTCTATGGATCCTCTTTTAGGGATATATCCACTGCAATGAAAAACCGCATGGAGAGAGACGTACACTGCCTTAAATGGGACGCTTTCTGAACAGCAGTTATCAAAAGAATCCACAAAGCTTATTTAATTCATTTAATCAATTATGATTTTACGCGCTCCCTTTGTTTTGCAATATGTCGTGCTCTTATGGCCTCTATTTATTTATGAGAATGACTGGCTTATGACGGTCAATAAACCAGAAATGGTCATTTCAGTCTCCCTTGTCGATTTCAGTAATGTTGTTCTGCCTTTATACAGTGAATAACTAAACTCAGGCAGTTACCTAAAATTATTAAATTCCTTTACAGATTAGGAAGCCTTATTTAAGTGTGCTTGTAATATTAATAATTGTACGGCCTACGGCGAAACATAATGTGGACACGGTAGGATGCTGGCTTTTGAATGCACTGCTTTCCGGTAGCCTGCAAAAACCGTACTTAGAAATTAATACAGTACTTCTTTAGTATGCATTTTTTCATTTATTATCACTGCCCTCTTAAATTTAAGTATTTTGTGCAGAAGACTGAAGCAATAATATGTTTTCTTGCAGTCATTTTGTAGACAATTGCCTTATATTCTTAATCTATACTCAAAGGAAGTGTATATTTAGCTTTTAAACGTTTTTTCAAATTCCCGAAAAGTTTGAGCCTGAGTTTTCGCCGTGTGTACGCATAGGGCTTCCAGTCTGACTTTCACTGCTCCTAAAAATTCAAATATACTTTTTATAAAACACACAAAAATATTCTTTATTGTACGCATTTGGTAGTCTTTTACACCTTTAAATTTTATACTTGATGAAATATTAACTTTTGGTTTTAAAAATCGATCTAAATTGCAGAATGTATACGCTATAAGCCCAGTTTAGCTGTGGATATCAACCCAAATAACTTTTTGGACTGAGCATATAAAGCTTATTTCTGACTGATTGACAAGAAGATGACGATTTGTTCCTCAGGCGATTGAAAATAAGGACTTTTCGTTGCACATTCCATGTAATCGAAGGTGATTTTACTTGACTTTTAAACAAATTTCAAAATGCTTACGAAGTATGTCGTACTTTTTACGACATTAAGATTGACAGGGATGGATGCAGCGAGCCTAACGGATAGCCAGTATCGTGGTTTAAATGACTGAATTGCAATGGGGTTTTGTATCTTTACTTAAGTTTTCCTTTCTATTTGAATTATGAAATTGCTCGCTTTTTTCAGAAACTTTGGCTGATTTTGTGTACACACGTTAGATAATTTGGATCTTTTTAACCTGTCATCGCTGTGTTTTGATTGTATGTCGGAAACCTCACATCAGACCCTGTTCATTGACACCGAAAATACTTTGTAGAATTCAAAACTTCCGGTGATTCCATATCAGCCGGCGCTTATTTATCCTTTTGACGATGTTTATCAGTGAGAAATAATATCTTTGCACCAAATGGCGAGTCCACACTCACAGTACCGTATGGACAGACGCTCGAATTCAACAGCAGAACGGGACTCAGTTGGAATGCAGGAGAAGACAAGTCAAAGGCTTTTGCCACAATGACGGTCTGCCACTGACAAATTTGACTGCCCTGTTAGTTTTTGTGCGTATTTCAGGTGCCATTTCTTATGATGAACTTCTTCAGTAGGCAATGTACTTAATGTCGCACGCAGAACTCTATAAAATGTCTTTAATCGACCCAAAATCATCCCAACTTATTAGAAACATTTAAAATGTACATTTTCTTGGTTATGTAGAACATTTTGCAGAAAATCGGATAAGCCGAAAGCTTGAAAGTCAGGAAATCACCTCCAACCTGTACTTACGCCAGAGATAAATGAATTTTCCAGCAAATTTAACCTGTTTACCCCCTGTTGTATTGCGACTACAGCAGCCGCTGTCAGAACGCATAGTTAGATAAGGTAATGATATAGCGTCAGCAAAATGTCCAGTGCTACCTTTTATTAAAGTTGTGTCATTAGCACGTAAAGGCATATAACTTTAATCGTGTGTAGCGGAAGTAGGTAATTTTAGCGATATAATCAAACATCTCCTTGAAAATGACTCCGTTTTTGTAACACGCAAAAATGGCTGCCTTCATAAAGGACTTTAAAAGATATTTAAAATTTGGAATCTCCTTAGTAGCATTTAACAACTAAACTATTTGCTATCAGAAATGCTGTGACATATCTGGCTAATCTACAAAATTCAACGTATTCCTTGGATGACTTTGCTACCACAACAAACACCTATGTTCTGAAGGCATGGCGAAAACCACAGTAGCTTCATAAATTGGCTATTTATAGAGCATTTGATTTTTCTGACGAGCATCATCCAGAACTACAAGGCAATCCGCAGTTGAGATAGTCGGCAACTAATAGCACAAGTTGTCTTGTTTACTCATTCACAACCATGTAGACGCCTTTTTTCAAAAAACCTACTGCAAACGTGCAGATCTTTGCCTGACTGGCAGTGTCAATATAGACATTCCAAACAGTAAATATGCAATAGCCTCCCCCTCTTACGAAATGTCAGCCCAAACTTGGAAATGTGTTTTGGATTCGAAAATATTTCTTAAGTGAGGTTATACTATTGTTTACTGTGTAGCTCACTCTCAAGATATTCAAGTCATGTCAGGATACCGGCTGCAGAAGGAGCATCCTTTTGACCCCTTGCAAAAAGCATACAATTTAAAAAAATAAATGCTTAATGTAGCTATATGATAGAAAACTACATCTCCTGAAAAGTAAGACTAGGAGATGGTGTGCTGTTCATTCAGAAGGAGACGCAACCACTCGAATAAATGTATTTTTTGGCCTGGCATTTCGGATTCTCCCTCGAACCCCTCATCGGAGATAGTAGCAAACACAAACGACAGCGGAGACCAAATTCAACCAGCCAAAATTTTGGTGAAATTTTCCGTACGTGAAGAATGTCTTGGGAGCCGTCAGCCGCCTTCACACTCCGCGTGGAATTGGGTTTGCACAGAGGCCAGGAGCAACTATCAGACGCCGGTTCATCAGGCTGAAAGAGCCTCTGCCACAGTGGGAAACGCCTGGTGTCATTTACCAGATCTGATGCAGTTGTGGATAAAGCAACTACGTCGGAGAAACCGCGAGAGCACTCCGGAGGTGAATTACCGAGCACGTGGCTGAAGTGAGAAGAAAAGACGCTAGCTTTCAGGTCGCAGATTGCTCGACGGAACCCGACCATATTTGCAAGCTTTATGAGGCCGAAATCCCCGCAAGAGGTGATAACCGCGTCAGCTGCTAATTGCTCGAGTCATGGTTATCAGGCACACAGTCCAGTAACAAACGCAATGAACTACCGTTCCCATACTATGTGTTGAAGCATCGGCTGAACAGGGGAATGGGTTCCGTAAGAATAATTTGGATGACCAACACTCCCAATGATGGTGAGCCGAATTGCCGGGTCATTTTCATGCCCACATCCAACATAAGGGATGAATTCACAACCATTAACGACGCGGCGGCAGACCGCCATAATATCATCGCATAAATGACGACCCCCAGCGGTGATCATGAGAGCTGCTAATGGTCTAACGTATATGATCGCTTGGCCACTAGTTACTATAAATACTGCTCACCATGCGCCTCTATCACCCTTATTTGCTACTGTCTCTGATGATGGCTTCCAGTAAGAATCTGAAACGTCATTTCGATAAACTTCTGGTCCCAGCGATCACTTTTCCTTTCGAACTACTTTCTAGGACTCGTGTGTTCGCTTCTATCAGCAAATGTTCTTCATTAATTCAACGTATTCGTCTGTTTATTAATCTTGCCTATAAAGTATCGAACATGATGCACATCTACTGCAAAATATTACGAGACCGGTATTATCTCTTTCTTAGAGCATGGAAAAATATATGATTTATTTGGACTGAATGTATACAGCATAAAGTTAGGAAACCTTTAATAAAATTTTAACTACCGGCTGGGTTCACACTTATTCGGCAATTTAAAAAATGTTGAATCCGCAAGATACCAGTCTTTCAAGTAAAGCATTTAAAGAAGGCCAAATAGGCTAACAAATGAGTACAAGCTAGAATATTCATACCCATATTTTATATTTCATATATTAAATTTGCAGTGGCATCGAAAACCAATGAGAAAAATGCATTTCACACAAGCAGCCATTTTTCAGGCAATCAGAAGGAAGCTTCTTCAGAAGCCGACATCCTGATGTGAAAAAAAACATCTTAATGCTGCAAGATAAGCAAATGGACAACCTGAATCTGAAACGCATTTCCGAATTTCGGTTGCTTTTTCATGTGATAGAGAATATACTGTGTGCAATAAGCCGATGTAATGTAACCTCTAATTGCGTTCGAGCCGCATTTAAAATGTTTACCCCAACCGTATATGAGACTATACCAGTGGCTGCAGAGCGTAACGTTAGTTGAGTTACGCATATAAAGTGATTGCAAAAGCTCCATTTCATCCGTTGGTAAAGATTTTCCATCCGCACTGAATGAAACCTCATTGTGAAATGACCTCATTTTCGGAAAACGCAAAATTGCTTGGAAAACTATCTATTGCGTTTAAAAATAGCCGAGAATTTGGAAACATTGTCTTTGAGTGTCCGATCTGAAGGCAGCGGTCTGTGGGCGATTGTCAAAAGTAGATGACATAGTACGTGGAGGTTAATACTCCTAGATAGCTTACGATTTTACAATATAAAACAAAACCAAATAAATATAAATAATATAACATTTAAACCAAAGAGTAAGGTAACGCTCAAATATCGACTTGGTGAATTCACTTCACATTTAAAATTAACTGTCTAAAGAACCGCTTGTTTAAACAAAAGAAAAGTACGCATTCTCTGTAAATGTTAACCTAAATGTTTAAAATGCGTCGAATTAATGTTTCAATGTGCAGTAATCTATAACGGGTTTTCGGGCGTAAAATATTTACTAAAGCATTTATTCAATGCTTACTTAGGCAACTAATAGTAATGCTCCAGACTAAGCAACATATACGAACCTTATGATCAAAAGCACCTTTAAGTGACCGCATTAACGCAGGAAAACCTGACTATGAGCCAAAAGTGTGCGCGAGTTTAGAATGCAGCAGTTCAGTAAAGGGCCCCCTGGACGTCGCTGGACGACACCAGGAAAGAGACTTGATATCACGACCTGTTGGTTAGAACAAGAAACCGGTAAATAATGCGCCACACTCATCGCTTGGATAACAGACAAATTCGTCATGTTATGCCCTGGGTCGCATTTTTAAACCTCTCCAACTGCCACAGGAATCTTAACGATAATTACGGTATAATATAACTGACAAGAACGAGGGTTACTGGAATGGCCATTTCCAGTTTATTTGCCGTCATCATCCAGCCATTCAGAACAAAAGACGTTGCGGTACCCGAGGCATGAGTGCAAGATCTATTTGTTAGAATTCTAAACCTCTAACCACTGTACCACGAGCTCATTGTCTTGCCGGTTTACATCGGCAATTTTTATTATGGTAAGTAGGCGCCCTCAGATCAGTTATTGAACACATTCATCTCGTTTTGCCTGGGGCCACTTCTCCAGCCCTACTAGCAGCCACTGGTGGTTTAATAGTTAGGCGGAATACCATAAAATACAAGAAATAGTGTAAATGGAATGGTCATTTCCGGCTTTTTTCGTTATCATCAGCCAACCATAAAAAACCTCCGATGTTAAGGCACCCGAGGCTTCAGCTCAAGACCCGTTGGTTAGAACTCCAAACATATAACCACTGCGATACGAGGTCATTGTCTTGCCGGTTTACATCGGCAGTATTTATTATGGTAAGTAGGCGCTCTCAGATCAGTTATTGAACACATTCATCCCGTTTTGCCTGGGGCGACTTCTCCAGCCCTACTAGTAGCCACTGGTGGTTTAATAGTTAGGTGGAATACCATAAAATACAAGAAATAGTGTAAATGGAATGGTCATTTCCGGCTTTTTTGCTATCATTAGCCAACCATAACAAACCTCCAATGTTAAGGCACCCAATGCTTGAGCTCAAGACCCGTTGGTTAGAACTCCAAACATATAACCACTGCGATACGAGCTCATTGTCTTGCCGGTTTACATCGGCAATATTTATTATGGTGAGTAGGTGCTATCCGATCGGTTACCGGACTCGTTCGACCAACTTTGCCTTGGGGCGCTTTCGGGAGCCCTGCCAGCTGTCACCGGGCGGTTAATCGTATAGGCGGAATACCATAACTGATGGTAACGATGGTAATTTGAATGGCTGTTTCTGGCTTATTTGGCATCATCAGCCAGCTTTACCTAAACCCAGACCTTGTGGCACCCGAGGCTTGAACGCTTGACCTGTTGGTTAGAAACCCAAAGCTCTAAATACTGCGTTTCCACTGTCTTGTCAGTTTTGATTGAGAATTTTAACCACGGTTAGTATGCACTCATCGGTTGGTTACCGGACACATTCCTCGTGCTGTGCCTTGGTGCGGATAGTGTTTAAGGCTTGTTGGTTAGAACACGAGTAACTGGAATGGCCAATTCTGCCATATTTACCGTCATCAGCCAACCATACCTTACCACAGACGTTGCAGCTCACGCCAAGAGCTCACTTTCGGGCCTTTCCGGTAACCGATCGGATAGTTCCTACTTACCAGAGTTAATATTCCCGATCATAACCGGCAAGACATGGAGCTCGTGGTGCAGTAATTTGAGATTTGGAATTCTAATGAACACGTCGTGAGTTCGATTTTAGGCACCACAACGTCTGCTGTTAGGGATGACTAGCTGATGACGGCAAATAAGCCAGAAATGTGTATTCCAGTCACGGCGGTTCTTGTCAGTTATGTTATCATGCGTATCTCGTTAAATGCCTGGTAAGTAAGTAGGCATTCTTCGTTCGGTTACCGGAGAAATTCGTCGTGTTGTGTCATGAGGTGCATAAACATAGTGAACAAGAATGATTGTGGCTTAACTGGCCATGTCAGCAGCCAGACATTACTTACCTCAGACGTTTTGGTACCAGTGAGGTTGAAATCACAACCAGCTGTTTACAAGAAAATAGCACTCAACACATATTCCCGGGTTCATTTATCGCCGTTTTCAATCGGGAATATTAACTACACTAAGTAGGCGCTCTACAATCGGTGAACGGAATCATTCGTCCAGGTTTGCCAAGTTGCGCATTCTCGAGCCCCGCCAGCTGCGAAAGAAGGTTAAAGATATAAGCATGATAACATAACTGACAAGAACGAGCGTGACTGTAATGACCGTTTCTGGCTTAGTTGCAGTCAACAGCCAGCCATTACTAACAACATACGTTCTGTGATCAGATTACTGATGATATTTTGGTATGAAGTACACAAATCTACCAGCTGCTTCACAACTGTCTTGCACATTTCCATCAAAAATATAAACTATAGTAATTAGGCGAACTACGATCGGTTAACGTACAAATTAATCCCGTTGCGCCATGATGCGTATTCTCGATCCTCAGCAGAATTCAGTAGGTGGTTAAGGATATAGGCGATGTAAACTAATTGACAAGGAGTGTAACCGGAATGTCCACTTCTGGCTTATTTGCCATCGAAAGCCAGCCATAAGAAGAAAGAGACGTTGCGCCAAGAGATGGTGTAACTGATGAGCTCTTGCTTAGAAGTCCACAACAGTACAATCTGCTTCACGGGTCTCGAACATTTCCATCAACAATATAAAATATAATAATTAGTAGGTCGGTTAACGGACAAATTCGTCCCATTTCACCTTTATGCGCATTCTTGATCCTCACCTGCAGTCACAAGGTGGTTAACCCTATAAGCAAAATAACATAACTGACAAGAACGGGGTGACTGGAATAGCCATTTTTGTCTTTATTGCAGACAACAGCCAGTAATAACTAACACCAGACGTTGGGTGATCAGATGATAGAAATCATGACCTTTTGGTTAGAAGTCCTCACCTATACCAACTGCTTCACGGGTTTATTGTCTTGTAGATTTCGATCAAATATTTAAACTACGGTAACGAGGCGCTCTTCGGTCGGTTAACGGACTCATTCCCCCGTTGCACCTTGATGCGTATTCTGGAGCACCGCCAGTAGCCACAAGGCAGTTGAATAAAAAAGCGTAATAAATTAACTGACAGTTAGCAGAGTAACCGGAATGGCCATTTCTGGCTAAGTAGGCCTCAACAGCCAGCAATAAATAACAACAGATATGGTGCTATCAGATGGTGTAACTGATGACCGTTTGGTAAGAAGTCCAAAACTCAACCAACTGCTACACGGGTTTATTGTCTTCTAGATTTCGATCAAAATGTAAAAATTGCTATCTAGTGCTCTCAGGTCGGTCAATGGAATTATTCATCCCGTTGAGCCTTGATGTATATTGTGGAACACCGCCATCAGCCGCAAGGCGGTTAACGTATAATGCGCAATAAAATAAGTAACATTAATGAGGGTGAACGAAATGGACAATTATGGCTTAGTTGCAGTCAACAGCCAGCCATAACTAACGGAAGTACATGTGCGATTTGATGATGTAACTGATGAGCTTTTGGTTAGAAGTCCACAAATCTACCAACTAATTCACGGGTTTATTGTCTTGAGGTTTCAATCAAGAATATAAACTATATTTATGAGGCGCGCTCCGGACGTTTAACGGACTCATTCGTCACATTGCACCTTGATGCGTATTCTGGAGCACCGCCAGCAGCCACAAGGCGGTTGAATAAAGAAGCGTAATAAATTAGCTGACAGTTAGCAGAGTAACCGGAATGGCCATTTCTGGCTAAGTAGGCCTCAACAGCCAGCCATAAATAACAAAAGATATTGTGCGATCAGATGGTGTAACTGCTGACCTTTTGGTTAGAAGTCCAAAACTCAACCAACTGCTACACGGGTTTATTATCTTCTAGATTTCGATCAAAAATGTAAACATTGCTATCTAGGCGCTGTCAGGTTGGTTAATGGACTTATTTATCCCGTTGCGCCTTGATGTGCATTATGGAGCACCGCAAGCAGCCACAAGACGGTTAACGACAAAGGCGTAATAAAATAACTGACACGAATGTGGGTGAACGGAATGGCTATTTTTGGTTAAGTTGGCCTCAAAATCCATCCATAACATACGAAAGTACTGGTGGGATTATATGATTTTACTGCTGACCTTTTGGTTAGACGTCCACATCACTACCAACTGCCTCACGGGTGTTTTGTATTGCAGGTTTCAATCAAGAATATACACTATAGTAAATTAGCACTCACCGGGCGGTTAACGGACTCATTCGTCCCGTTGCGCCTTGATGCGCATTCTGGAGCACCGTTAGAAGCCACCAGGCGGTTAACGATATTGCCCAAAGGTTTTAACGAAAAAGAAGGAGGGTGGATATAATGGCAATTTCCGGCTTAATTGCCGTCAACAGCCAGCCATAACTAACAGCAGACATGCAATCAGATGGTTTAACTGATGACCTTTACGTTAGGCGTCCATAAATGTATCAACTATTTCACGGTTTATTTTCTTGCAGATTTCGATTACAAATATGAACTATGTTTATTTGGCAATCTCCGAGTGTTTAATGGACTCATTCGTCTTGTTGCGCCTCGATGCGTATTCTCGAGCCCCGTGAGCAGACAACAGTTGGTTTTCGATATAGGTGTAAAAAAATAACTGGCAAGAACTAGGGTGAATGGAAGGGCAAATTCTGGATTATGGGCCGTTATCAGCCAGCCATACATAAAACCAGGCGTTTTGCAATCATATGATGCATGCGATGACCTTCTGTTTATAAGTTCACAACACTACTTACTGCTTCATGAGCTTATTGTCTTGCAGATTTCGATCAAGAATATAAAGTATGGTAAATAGGTGCTCTCTGATCGGTTAGCGGAATCATTTGTCACGTTGTGCCTTGATGTGTATTCTCGATCTACGTGCGCAGACACCAGATGGTTAGCAATAAAGGCGTGAAAACATAACTGACAAGAACGAGGGTGACTGGAATAACCATTTCTGGCTTTTATGCCGTCAACTGCAAGCTATTACTAACACCAGCCATTGTGAGATCAGATGATGTAACTGATGACCATTTGGTTAGAAGTCAGCAACTCTACCAATTGTTTCACGGGTAGACTCATTAGTTTGGTTGCGCCTTCTCGATCCCGGCCAACGGCTACCAGGCATTTAATAAGATACGCGTGATAACATAACTGACAAGAACGGCCGTGACTGGAATGCACATTTCTGGCTTATTTGCTGTCATCAGCTAGTCATCCCTAACAGCAGACGTTGTGGTGCCTGAAATCGAACTCACGACGTGTTCATTAGAATTCCAAATCTCAACTTACTGCACCACGAGCTCCATGTCTTGCCGGTTATGATCGGGAATATTAACTCTGGTAAGTAGGAATTATCCGATCGGTTATCGGACACATTCGTCCCGTTGTGGCCTGGGGCGCTTTCTCGAGCCCCGCTGGCAGCCACTGGCAGGTTTATGATTTAGCCGTAATAGCATTACTAACAAGAACGGCGGCGACTGTTATCGCCATTTCTGGCTGATGGGGCTGGCTGACGGTTGGGTATGGCTGGCTGATGACGGCTAATAAGCCAGGAATGGCCATTCTAGTCTCCCTTGTCTTTGTCGGTCATGTTATTCTGCCTATACCCTTAGCTGCCTTACGGCTGCTGGCGGGGGCTCTCGAGTGTGCCCCAAGGCACAACGGGACGATTGAGTCCTGTAACCGATTGGAGTGGGCCCACTAATATTCTTGAATATTCCAGATCAAAATCTGCAAGATAATGAGCTCGTGGTGCTATGTTTAGTGCGTTGGACTACTAACCAACAGGCTGTTAGTTTAAGCCTTGGATGCCCCAACGCCTGGTATGGCTGACTGGCGACGAGTGAAAAAACGGGACGGTCAGAAAACTGCTCTTTCAAAGGTTGACTGATATATATTCGTAGTAGGCTGCATGATACTCAATACGACAACACTATTTAAGTTATTTGTTTGAATCAAAAACACTTTTCAGAATCTTAGTTGACATTTCATGAAATAGGGGTCAGGCATGGCTGGCTGATGATTGTTAATAAACCAGAAATGGTCATTCCAGTCTCTCTTGTCTTTGTCGGTATTATCATTCTGCCTATATCACTAGCTGCTCTGTGGCTGCTGGCGGGGTTCTAGAATTAACCCCAAGGCACAACGGGACGAGTGAGTCCTGTAACCGATCGGTGAGCGCCTACTTACCATAGTTAATATTCTCGATATGAATCGGCAAGACAACAGGCTAGTTGCGCAGTGTTTAGTACGTTGTTCTTCTTACAAGCAGGTCGCCAGTTTGAGCCTCATGCGACGTAAAGCCTGGGGCTGGCTATCGTTAGATATTGCTAGCTAATAAGCCAGTAATGGCCATTCCAGTTTCCCTGGTTTTTTTTTCTGTCAATTTATTCTGCCTGCATCATTAGCCGCCTTGCGGCTGCTGGTGGTGATCAAGCGTGAGCCCCAAGGCACATCGGGATGAGTGAGTCCTTTAACCGATCGGAATGCTCCTTCCCGATTGAAACCGGTAAGCCCTAAGAGCACGTGGCGCAGTGGATATCGCATTGAACTTCTAATCAACAGGTAGCGAGTTTGAGGCCTCGGGGTCTGCAATGCCTGGGATTGGTTAAAACCTGACGCTCATCGCTAATAAGCCAGCAATGGCCGCTCCGTTTACCTTCGTCGTACTCGGTCATGTTATTCTGCCTATATAATTAGCCACCATTTGGCTGCTGGCGGTATTCGAGTGTGATACCCAAGGCACAACGGCGTGAGTGAGTACTCCAACCGATCGGAATGTGCCTACACAAAATCTTTTATATTCTCGTTTGAAATGCGTAAAACCTATGAGCTCCTGGCACAATCCGTAGACCTTCGGACTTTTAACGTGTTCGAGCCTCGAGCGCTGCAAAGCCTGGCTGCTGACGGCTAATAAGCCAGCAGTGTCCATTTTGGTATCCCGTGTCTGTCATTCAATTCTGTCTATTTCATTAGCCACCGTGCGGCTACTGGTGATGCTCTAGAGTGACCCCCAAGGAACAACGGACCTTGTGTCACATGTCACAGATCGGAGAGCGCCTACTTTCTGTACTTATTATTCCAGATCAAAACCGGTAAAACAACGAGCTAGTGGCGCAGTGGGTAGTGAATTGGACTTTTTACCAACAGGTCACGAGTTTTGGCCTCGGGTGCCACACCGCCTGTATTTGGATATGGTTGACTGATGACGGCCATTTCCATTTCCCTGGTTTTTGACATTCAATTTATTTTTGCTTGTATTATAAGCCGCCTTGCGGCTGCTAACTGGGCTCGAGAGTGAGCCCCAAGGAACAACGGGACGAGTGAGTCCTGTAACCGATCGGTGAGCGCCCTACTACCATTGTTAATATTAACGATCGAAATCGGCAAGAAAACGAGCTCGTGGCGCAGTGGGTAGAGCGTTGGACTTCTGCCCAACAAGGTCGCGAGTTCGAGGCTCGGGCGCCACAGCGCCTGGGGTTGGGTATGGCTGGCTGATGACGGCTAATAATCCAGAAATGGCCATTCCAGTTTCCCTGTTTTTTTCTGTCAAGTTATTCTCCCTGTATCATAAGCCACCTTTTGGTTGCTGTTGGGGTAAAACGGGACAAGTGATTCCTGTAACAGGTCGGTAAGAACCCAATAACAATAGTTTATATTCCCGATCGAATGCCGCAAGACAATGTGGTCGTGGGGCATCGGGTAGAGCGCTGAACTTCTCGGGCGCCGGAATGCCTGGGGCTGGCTGATGACGTCCTATTAGACAGCAATGACCGTTACCGTCACCCTCGTCTGTGTCGGTCAAGTTATTCTGCCTGTACCATTCGCTTTCTGCCTGCAGCTGGCAGGGCACAAGAGTTAACCCCAAGGCACAACGGTAGTGAGCCCCTAGGAACAACAGGGTGTGTACGTCTTGTAACCGATCAGAGAGCGCCAAATTACCATAGTTAACATTCCCGACCGAAACCGGCAAGACAACGAGCTCTTGTGCTGTTGGTATTGCATTGGACTTCTTACCAACTGGTGGCGAGTTAAAGCTTCGTGTGCCGTAAAACCTTGGGTTGGATGTGGCTGGCTGATGACGGCCAATAAGCCAGAAATGGCCATTCCAGCCCCCCTTTCGTTTTCGGCCGCCCTGTTGCTGCTGCCGCTGTTGTTGGGGCTGAAGAGCGAATCCCTTGGCATAATGGGACGAGTGAGTCATGAATGCATTGAAGGCTGCAGTCTTTGCTGTGTTGCGATGGATTCGACTGTGGCCGTCTTGGCTGATGTGACAGGTGAATGTGTAATCACAATGACGACAGTTACAGAGTCCAAATCCCTAGTCATGTTGGTGGTGGTGGTGATGATGATGGTGGTGGACGTAGCAGGTGTCAGTTGGCCGGAAGTGGCTACTGAGGCGACGGGATTGGTACAAGTGGTTTTCGTCGCCGTGATCGGCGCAGAGGGTGGAGGAGGGTGGATGGTGTCGGTGCTCGAGGGCAGCGGGGCATCGACGGAGAGATCATTAGTGGTTGGGGTTGTCGTCGTCGTCGTCGTGGGGATTGAGGTAGGTGTGGCAGAATTTGATGTTGTGGGGTTGTTGTTCCATCGAGTTCGAAGATGTCCGATCAGGCCGATTCGTGCAGAATGTACATTGGCAGATTGGGTACGCTGGCAAGGCTTGACCATTGGTGGTGTTGGTCCGGGATACTTTTTACTTGCGAGTCACCGTTTTGGCCGTAGCAGCGGCAATAAGGCTGACTTCACAGATTACTGCACCAGTCTCGACCAGTCTTCTCCTGGCCAGTCTGTCCTGGGCGAGGTCCTTACAAGTGACCGGGTTGATTTGCAGATGATTCGTAGAGATCTTTGATGTTTCTTTATAGTTTTTTTTTTGTTCCCCCCATTTGCGTGCAGCCATAGCGACATCTCCGTAGAAAATTCGGTCGGGTAGTCGCTTGTCGTTCATTCTCACCAGGTGGCCGCGCCATCGCAGTTTCACTTGCCTCAGCATGGCCTGGTTGTTGAGAATTCCAGTCTGCTCTAGGGATTCCATATCCGGGATCCTGTCTTGCCATCTCAGCTTCAGCTTGGTTCGAGAAGACGGTACAGGTATCTGCTCCGCTAAGGAGTGTCGTCAAGATGACGGCCTTGTTTATCTTCCGTTTGGTGTTCAGGTGAATATCATGGCGATTCCACATGAAGGCCTGCAGCTGGCCGAAGACCTGACTGGCTTTGAAGATCCGTTGACCAACCTCATCATCGATTCTCATGTTGCATGACAGCGTGCTTCCCAGATAAGCAAAGGTTTCCACATTTATGAGTTGAGCGACGTTGACATGGATTCGGAGAACATTGTATTCCGCGCTGGACGGCGGTTGGTGCATGTCCACCGCTTTGACTGTACTGATTTTTAATCCAAAATTGGCGCAGCCTGCGGTGGAGAGGTCCCTGCTCCTTTGAATGTCATCCTCCGTCACGGTGCTAAGGACGAAGTCGTCCGTGAAGTGCAAGTCATGGACGGTAGTTGTACACACTCGCATCAGCGCCTGAATACGCCGACTGTTGAGAAGGTTCCCGACAGTTCTGTATGCGATTCGGATCCCAGGGCACTCATCAAGGTAGGCGTCCATCAACATAGTAAAGAACCTAAGACTGAGGAGTATGGAGGCCAGTAAGCAGCCCTGCTGGACTCCGTTCGTCACTCAGAATGCTTTGGATACCGTCCCACTGTCAGTGACGTGCGCCATCATCCCATAATGAAGCTGACGTCCCATGTTCGTGAACCGCTCTAGACAACCGAATTTCTCTATGATTTTCCACAGTCCGTCACGATTCACCGGCTTTCGTCTGATTAAAGAAGGTAGTGAAGAGGTGGTTTCGCATCTCCTCGCACTTCTCTTGAAGCTGGCGAGCGGCGAAGATCATGTCAATTTTTCCCCGGTGTCTTCGGAAGTTAAACTGGATTTCCGGGCGCAGTACCTGCTCTAGGTGATAGCTCAGACGATTTCTCCGTCAGAAAAATTGTGCCATGAGAGCTCAGCATCGGTGCGGTTCCCTTTATGCAGGGGCCATAGATAGCCTTGATGGCATTAAAGAAGTTTTTCAGTTCGTGGCTCGTCCCGTTTTGCCTTAGAGCTCACTCCCGAGTCCCTCCAGCAACTGCAGAGTGGCTAGTGATATAGAAGGAATAAGGTTACCAGTTAATAAGCCAAAAATGACCACTCCAATTTCCCTTTTCTTTGTCGGTAAGGTCATTATGCCTAATTATATATAAAGGATAGTTTGTGGCTCACCAATCTGCTTCAGGAACATGTATGGTTCGTGGTGCCCTGGGGGTCACTTTAGAGACCTCACAGGCGGTCGCATAGCGATCACGACAGACAGAACAACGGGCCCGTGGCCGAATGGTAGAACGTTCGACTCAATTACCAAAGGTCATTGGTTCAAATCCCAGGTGGTCCAAACTTGGGATTGGGTATGATAAATATATATATATATATATATATATATATATATATATATATATATATATATATGATAGTGTGGGGCTCACCGATCTGCTTAAGGAAAATGCACGTTCCGTTGTGCCCTGGAGCTCAGACTAGAGCCCTCGCAGGCGGTCGCAGAGGGACGTGTAGCATATGATGGAATTGAACCGACAAAGACAAGGGAGACCGTAATGGCCATTTCTGGCTTATTAGCCGTCATCAGCTAGTCATACCCAATCCCAAGTGTTGCACACCTGGGATTCGAACCCGCGACCTTTGGTATTTGAGTCGAACGCTCTACCATTGAGCCACGGGCTCGTTGTTTTTGTCGGTTGTGATCGGGAATATGATGATAGTGTCGGGCTCACCGATCTGCTTAAGGAACATGCACGTTCCGTTGTGCCCTGCAGCTCAGATTAGAGCCCTCGCAGGCGGTCGCATAGCGACGTGTAGCATATGATGGAATGGAACCCACAAAGACAAGAGAGACCGGAATGGCCATTTCTGGCTTATTAGCCGTCATCAGCCAGTCATACCCAATCCCAAGTGTGGTACACCTGGGATTCGAACCCGCGACCATTGGTATTTGAGTCGAACGCTCTACCATTGAGCCACGGGCTCGTTGTTTTGTCGGTTGTGATCGGGAATATGATGATAGTGTGGGGCTCACCGATCTGCTTAAGGAACATGCACGTTCCGTTGTGCCCTGGAGCTCAGACTAGAGCCATCGCAGGCGGTCGCATAGCGACGTGTAGCATATGATGGAATTGATGGAATTGAACCGACAAAGACAAGGGGAAGCCGGAATGGCCATTTCTGGCTTATTAGCCGTCATCAGCCAGTCATACCCAATCCCAAGTGTGGCACACCCGGTGAGCCCCACACTATCATCATATTCCCGATCACAACCGATAAAACAACGAGCCCGTGGCTCAATGGTAGAGCGTTCGATTCAAATACCAAAGGTCACGGGTTCGAATCCCAGGTGTGCCACACTTGGGATTGGGTATGACTGGCTGATGACGGCTTATAAGCCAGAAATGGCCATTCCGGTCTCTCTTGTCTTTGTGGGTTCCATTCCATCATATGCTACACGTTCATCATCTTCTGAAAAAGACGAAGAAGAAAAGGGGGCGAGTTCATGGACCAAATTTTATTTTTACTGACGTTTCGAATGCCTTTTCGCTTCCATCATCAGAGTATAGTGCTTGCGGCTCCTGTTGGTCTTGAGTTAGTCAGTCTTGCCGCGTGCCTCGTATTATATCCATGGTGGACGCGTGAACTTTGACCTGCCCGTTCGCTACTGACTTCCTTAGGCCTCTTCGAGGTTGAACGCTGACGGGCTCGCGTGACCGCTATCCCCCTTGGAGCTGTCATAGGTTCAGGCAAGGTAACGTGTCTGTTGGCCTCCCCCACGTCAATCAGCGGACTGATCAGTCGTTTGCTGCTCTCGTGAGTTGTTCTCCGTTTTACGTGCGCATTGGTAAGGCAGTGTTTGACTTTAGTCATGTGACCTTGGTCCGCCACCCTGCTTTTCCGTGAGAGTGGGCTCTCGGTTCCGTGTGCTCGTTTGCCTTATTGGTCCTGGCCGAGAAAGCAACCCTCCTCCTATGGTGTCCTGGTTCACAACTTGTCCTCACATCGTCTCACTCAGCAACAACTAGCGGTTCTATCCTATGACGCAAAATTCAACACGAAAGATGCTCGACCAGAAGACTTCATTGCATCCTTCGAGTCGGCGCTCAAGAAGTGTGATGCGGGTGAGGAGTGCAAAAACGCCATGCGGCAACAAGTGGCGATTTTGCTCCTCCAGCACCAACGTCAGACAACGATTTCAAAGGCAGAAGAACGTGAACTTCTGAAAATACGAAAAATATAGGAAATCGTACTCCTGCCCACCGACAAAGGGCACTTGACTGTCGTCATGGATAAGTCTGAGTACGGAGGAAAACTGAGTAACCTCTTGATGGACAAGGAATCCTATGTGCCAACGACTACCAGCGACTTTAAAAAGCTCGTGAACAGCATAAACAAGACGGTCGACAAGCTGAGGAAGGCCGAAGCTCTCACGCGAAGAGAAGCGCAGGCCATAAAAGCCACTGATGCCACGATGGCTCGCTTCTACGGCCTGCCAAAGGTTCACAAGCGGGGAGTGCCGCTACGCCCCATCGTCTCCTTACGTGGCACCCCAAACTTTGGGCTGTCAAGGTCGTTGTTTCAGCGACTTTTTTCCTAACCAAGGGTTCGAAGTGGACAGTGAAGTCAGCTGATGCGTTCTTAACACGCATCGAACACCTTGAAGTAGAGGTAGACGAGATGATGGTGTCCTTCGAGTTGATCTCATTATTTACATCTATCTCACCCACATTGGCTATTGATACTATCGACGACTTTCTCCTGGAAAAATATGACGAGACTGACAAAAAACCCAAACGAATGCATATAATCGAACTCCTAGAACTGTGTCTTTAAGACGTTCTTCACATTCAACGGTCAGATCTACGAGCAAAAGAAGGGGACGCCAATGGGCTCGCCTCTGTCTGGACTAATTGCCAAAGCAGTTTTGCAGAGGCTTGAGCAGCTGGTCTTCAGCTTATAGCCCCCGAAGCTTTGGGCCAGATACCTTGACATCATAATCGAGAGGAGTCACTTGCAGGCGTTCAGGGCATTGTTGAATTCAATCTTTGCCAACATCCAGTTTACCATGGAAGAAGAAGTGAACAAGCAGTTGCCCTTCCTTGACGTCCAAGTTACAAAAGCTGGCAGCTGAGAAGATAAGGACAACGGTCTACCGTAAGGCAACCAACACTAGGCGCATCCTCCATTTCCGAAGCAAACACCCTGTTGGTCACAAACGCAGTTGTGTCAGAACCCTCTTCCGACGTGTCCAAACACACGGCAGCGACGAAAGTGGGAAGAAGTAGGAGATGGAATACTTACATGCCCTTTTTACAGCCAACGGTTTTCCAAAGTCCTTTATCCGCAAATGCTTCAGGAAACCTCAGTTTGAGCGGTCTAACGAAGAAAAGCCAACGTTTTGGCTCGCAATCCCCTATGTGAGGAACGTTTCAGATGT
Source organism: Schistocephalus solidus (assembly GCA_017591395.1). Classification (NCBI taxonomy): domain Eukaryota; kingdom Metazoa; phylum Platyhelminthes; class Cestoda; order Diphyllobothriidea; family Diphyllobothriidae; genus Schistocephalus; species Schistocephalus solidus. Next base: position 44,280 of record WEDG01002945.1, read on the forward strand.
GAAGGCAAGAATCCTAAAACCTTTGGGATTGGCGTGGCTCATAAACTAGAATGCACTATCAGACAGCATGTCCTGAAGCCCAAAGACCCGCTACCAGTAACAGAACAATCAGCAGTGGTCTACAGCATACCATGCCGAGATTGTGATGCAAGGTATGTTGGTGAAATGGGCAAGCGCCTGGGCACAAGGCTGCATGAACACCGACTTGCAATCAACCGCAAACACAATTTGTCTTTGGTTTATGCTCACGCACAACAGCTGAACCACGATTTGCCTTTGAGAAATCGAGGGTGATTGGCTGAGCGAATGAGAAGATGGTCAGACTGGTGCTCGAGAGTTGGTCCTCGACTGGCACACTCAACCGAGCTATAGACTTACATCCCGCCTACCAGGCGCTTCGTAAAAAACTCGAGTCAGTTCGGCCAGGGCCAATAAGGCAAATGAGCACACGGAACCGAGAGCCCACGCTCACGGAAAAGCGGGTAGGCGGCCGAAGGTCGCATGACCAAAGTCAAACACTGCCTCACCAATGCGCCCGTAAAACGGAGAACAACTCACGAGAGCAGCAACGACTGATCAGTCCGCTGATTGACGTGGGGGAGGCCAACAGACACGCTGCCTTGCCTGAACCTATGGCAGCTCCAAGGGGGATAGCGGTCACGCGAGCCCGCCAGCGTTCAACCTCGAAGAGGTCTAAGGAAGTCAGCAGCGAACGGGCAGGACGTGGGGTTATGTTACCTTTTGTCGTGGAACTTCCGAAAAAATTAGTTGTAAACTACAAATGCATAGGAGACGCAGATTCGTTCGAAAAAATTTTCCATTACTAAATAAGTTTTGCTGAAGTGACATGTTCTCTTATAATATTGGAAAAACTTGAATTTTCTGACTTGTATGATATTTTGTAAAATTTATTTTGTTGCTTTATTTGCATAGCAAGTAGTTAAGCCGATATTGGCATTTAAAGTTAATCTTATAAATCCTCAAGTGTTTACTACTGGTTTGGTTTCGCGCTAAAAATTTTCCAGCATTAATACATGTGGGAAGTAACCAATAAGTATATTAACGGCCAGGTGTTTTTTTCCGTGGCATCTAAGTTATTATTTTTAGTTGACAGCACATGGAAAAATATCACTACCGATCTAACGTAGTTGAATATGAAATCTCCCCTTTAATATTTTTTTTTGTAGCCCATTCGTTGGTTGGTGTTTTTAGCGATGGAGCTGGAGCTGGTCACCTACTTTTCTCTGAGTCGGAAAACGGCACACTTGCGTTGTGGTTTTGGACGAGACTGCAAAAGAACATCAACCTTTGACTCAGGCAGTAACTTTGTCTGACTCCGACTTATTTAATTTCATAACACATGTAAGCTTTAGGAGATAGTCAAACGTACGGATTGTAGTTCCCGGCTCCATGGCAAAAAGACCCCCCCCCCCTATTTCGTCCTAAGCGTTGGGTCTTTTAATTGCGGTCTCTTCTGGCTCCTTCTACTGCCTGCTGGGGTCGGCAGAAACTGGTGGGTCAGTCAGATGTGTAGTTGCCATGCTGCATATGGAATCCGCTGTCTATTTCGCTAGTTGTATTTACAGCTCAGTCGGTTGTTTGCAATCCGCACCGGTCTCGTTTGTGTAGGGGGGGCGGAGGTGATTCAAGTTATAAAAACGGCAGTGAGTCAAAAAGGGGATTATGGAAAACTGGTGACGTAAAATAAAACGGCTATGGGAAATATTTAAATCTTACTTTGGGATTTTTCCAGGCATTTTGATGGTGTATAAAACAAGTGAAGTAATGCAAGAAAAGGTAGGATGAAAAATATTTAAAAACCGTCAAGGCAAAGTGCAAATAAAAATGATGTCCGCTTGAGAGTCCGATATTCAGAGAGAGGGAGAGAGAGAGAGAGAGAGATGAATACGCTTTATTTTAAAAGTATCATTCAAAATTTTCGATAAGAAGCTGGTTCCATTCCCTGTGAAAAGAGGCCAACTTAACAAATTACGAAAAGTTAAAAACTTTTACAGTTGCAATCGCAGTTTTTGTATTTCTATATCTTTACATGTAAGGTTGCAATGAAAATGCAGAAGGCTGGTATACCGAGGTATGGCAAACGATACGTCGGGAGCCTGGACGCATTGGACTGGAAGATTTCGTACAAATTTGATATGAATGAAGGGAATAGGCAGACTCTCTCAACATTCGATCAGCGAGTTGTTTGACTGTTGTGCAGGGGCACTTGTATTAGAATATCACCTAAATTAATATTCCTTTGACCCACTTGTGAAAAACTCGGTGGCCTCGGTGGCATTCGAACCCACGCCAGTAAGGGGAAGGCTTGAGTACAGCCAACGGTCTAGCCAACTGAGCTACGAGGCCCCACCGGGAGCCGTGAGTTGTATCACACCTGGGTCAAGTTACCTGCCCAGCCTACTGCAACGTATGCCAAAATGCTCTACTTAATTAATATAACCAACAGCAGTAGCAGCAGCAGAAGAAGAGAGCATTCTGGGAACACGTTTAAAATAAGAATATTTCTTTTAAGCAAAGGAATAATAACAGAAGAACAGCAGAGAATGAGAGCGAAAATGCAAGCATCCGTAAATCCACAGCTTCGGTGTTGGGATGTGTTATGGGAACGTCAGAGACGATTGAAAGGAATAATTTACGAATTTGAGTCAAGCGAGCTTCGATATGAAGGGAGAATGATAGCTTGTATGACAGAGTAAAGCTAACGTATTGGGAAAAGGCTATAGCATTGGGATTGAACGTCCATGGATTCAGAACTGGGAGGGTCCCAGTTGAAAAACACTTTGGAAAGATATCTGATTGTGTAATAGAAGACCACTTTCTAACAAACATGTCATCCTTCAAAGACTGTAGCCGTTTCTCATTTTGAAGAGGATGGCCTTGAAGGCGCAGGAGAAGTCAAAAGGTGTGCATGCGTACACACGGAACCACGCCAGCAACAGCATCTAGGGTACTATGCCTGGCCTTTTATGCTAATTGTAAGGGATCGGAAAAATCGGAGGGGAATGACATAATAATACCTAAAGTAACTTGTTCCGCAAGGTGTTCAACAGGACTACAAGGTTAACCACGAAACCTATGCTGCTTAATTTCTCATCGCCAATTAGTTAGATTACGGGAATTACCGAAAACGCCTTCAGTGGCATAAAGAGTGAAAAGATGTGAAGCGTTGATATGCTCGATTTCGTCTGTCAACGGTGCGTATACGCTGCTTGGTTCCGCTGACTATGCACTGTATGCTGAAGTTTGAAGTATTCTTGCATCAGTACGTATTCTTACAGTGCTAAAATTCCTATAGTTATTTGCCAACGAAAATGGTTTGTGAAAGGCTTCTCGGTTTCTCGCTTTTAATAACCCTTTGTCAATTGCAATAAGATGGCCAGCGTCAAAGATCGGAAGGACTGCTGCTTCGCTCGCAGTAACACCAAAATATCCAGCCAACCTGAATTTTTGTATATGGAGAGGCGTAAATCAGGGCTGGTATCCGTGTTGGGTGTATGTCATAAGCACTGTCACTCCTAAATTATACTACCACGTATACCACCTGTTTGCAAGGTAGGCATTAGGTGGTTATTCCGCAGAAAATGACTCTCTTCGACTGATTATGTACCTTCCAAGTCCTTCCTGTAATAATTTATTAAATTCTTGTTTTCAAGTTTTTTATACCTGGGGAGATCCCGTAAGGAGCTGAATCGTTGGCGGCTGCAACATGCAACAGCAGTAACATTGGCTAAATTTGTATGTGAGCTTTTAGCTTGTATCTATGTTGGGATTACTGTGGAGCCACTCATGAGTTAAAGCTGTTCCAGAAACCACTTTTTATGTCAGTGCTATCCAAAAAACTCCCTCCTCTTTATTTCACATTTTGGGAAATTGCAGATTGTCGCACAGCGCAGAATATAAATCTAACCGCTGTTTTCCTTCTTTTCAACGGAATAGGTTTCCTTCAAAGTTTCCGACAACAACAAGGATGACTGGGGTGGCTATTTCTGGCTTTTTCACCATCAGCCACCCATACACAACGCCAGGTGGCGCATCACTCGAGACTAGAGCCAATAAACTGTTGATTAGAATTCCAATTCTCTAGCCCGCAGCGCCACGGTCTCGTTGTCATGCTGGTTTAGATCTCGATTGTCGACGTTGGTTGATGAACGGTCACCGATCGCTAACGAATCACTCATTCCGCTCTGCCTTGGGGCTCACAATCCAGCACCTCCATCAGCCGCAAAGGGGCTTTTTTGAAGAAAAAGGCTGGTGAATATTGCCGGCAAAGGCAAGGGAAACTTTAATGGTCATTTCTGCCTTGTTAGCCGTCATCAGCCATTCATTTTCAACCCCATGTGGTGGACCACCCGAGACTTGAACCTACAACCTGTTGATGAGAATTCCAAAACCCCAACCCATGCACCATGTCTTGCCGGTTTTGGATCGGGTATATTTACTTTAATTGATGAACATTCCGGTACTGTGCCTGTCGTCTGACTGCTAACTGAACTCATCAACAAAACATTAAATTGGAACTGCCCTCTAAAATACTTCAGGGGACGGCTGGTTTTAATTTGATGCTGGCAGAATGTATGTGCCATCATTCAGAATCGCTACGTCTACCGTTTTTTCTTCTTCATCCTCCTCCTCCCTCCGCCTCATCCAGCACTTTCACCGTTGCATCATTGTATTTATGGTTAGCAGCAACAGTACAAGAACATCCGTTCCATATTTGGTGTTCGCTTCAGTTCGAGTGTGTGAGATAATGGAGTTTCCTTTGAACGAATATGACCAACGCATGTAAGCACCTCTCATTACAGATTTCGGCAGACAGACGGCAGCAGACGGTCAGCGCTAGGAACCATTGGTTTCGCCATTCCGGCTGTTCCCTGTCGGTTTCGGGTTCTTGAATGCGTTACATTTTTATCCCCTTCATCGGCGTCCCAGGGATTTTGTCTCTCCCATCAGTGGGTTTCGGCTAGTGGTGTGTGCCTCCTACCAAAAATAAACATTTTTTTCCGCAAGACATGAAAATCACCTGAAAGAAGATGCGATTGAAATTGAATGGCCTAACGTTTTGGGTGCTAATTCGAACTCATCCTCAGCAAGAGTCGCAGTCAGGTTGGCAGCCCGTGAAAGACCTCCAATGCCAGTTACAGCGAGTGAAATTTCCGGGTTATGATCACGCCAACATCCATCATACCTGATGAAAACGCGGCGACTTGGGCGCGAACTGAAAAGTAATCATCACATCAATTACGACCCCCAGCGGTAATCATGATAACTACTAATAATAGTACGCATTTAGTCACATGGACACTACGTACTACAAATACTACACTCCCTTATCTGCAAATGCCTCTGATGATGGTTTCAACTAAGAATCCAAAACGTCAGGCTAATAAACTTCTTGTTCCAGTGGTTGGAATAATCTTCTGAACTGCTTCCTGGAACTCACTTTTTTGCCTCATACCCGACCCAAGGTGTTGCCGCAACTGAGATTCAAATCTGCGACATGTTACTTAGAAGTTCAAGGGTCTGAATATTGAACCACGGGCTCGTTGTCCTGTCGGTTGAGATCGAGAATATACAGAATGTACGCAGAATGACATACCTGACAAAGACCAGAGAAAATTATCTGACATTTTCTAGCTTACTTGCCACGACACACAATCCGAGGGCTTGCGCTATCTTTGGCTTGCAGCGCGCTCTTTTGGTCTTCAGTCCGAAGGACTGGTAGTTACCTTGGTAGGTCTAGGGAAGGGCAAATAACACAGGTTCGATACACCGGTGTATCAAAACATGCATTTGACTAAGGCTGACCGAAGATATCTAGCAGGCCAGAAAATGGCCCTCCCGGTCCTTATTGTCGTTTTCGAGACTTCATGCAACAAATATGCATGCACTTATGGTGTAAAACGATCATGTGAACTTTTCTGTGGGTGTAATTTTATGCGCGTTCAAAAATACCTTTGTTTTTCGGGCCTTAAGTACATTAACTGTGTCCCTTTTGCTAACATATGACAGCGTTTTAATCAAACGTTTTTTTTTAACATTTCATGGTACGTATTTTTCAAGTGCGGAGGTTTCATGCCTCCGATGATTTCTCGCGTCTGGAAAGTAACTGCAGGACACCTTATGATTTTGCTAGCACACTCTGTCCAGACACATTCGGTTACGAATTATCGGTGGACATTAGGGTTCTGGTTTCCATCCGAGACCCCTACGGCCGTAAATCCATGAGGAGGATTTTATTCAATAACTACGTCGTGCCAAAGGTCCTTAGTTAGACTTTGACTTCAATAGCTGAGTATACGCGCGTCGCATCTGCTGAGCTCATTTATTTCCATTTGCGTCCATTGTCACCTTTCCTTCTCATCTCCCACCCCCTACGAAAACTACCAGTTACCAGACCAACTCCCCACCCACATATTACCAATCGGAGATAATAGAACGTGGATCCTCTAACGATAGAGGCTGTGGGGTTAGACTCGATCTGATTCTACACTTCTAGTTCTTCACCACCCCTGGTTGGGGCATGACACCCTAAGGAGACGAATAAAAGGCAACCAAATCACTATCTTACTTCTTTGTAGACGATACATTTTCCATCAAAGATCATGTTCCGCTCTTCGTCGAATAACAGTATGTATATAAAAGTACTTGCAAAGCCTTATGACCTGAGAAAGATTCGCTGAAGCTAATAGTTCAGCACATTGAGTTCTCATTAAATGGCAGTTTTGCACACATGCTTCCCCTTACTCTTGCCGAGATGGGATAGCGTATCTGGATTCACTGTCATCCATGCCAAGTTAAACAGTTTAGTTTAAGATTGGCATAGTAGTTTTAGCGGGTCTGTTTATCTGTGAAAACTAAACGGGTTAACGGTTCTGGAGGACGATCCGTTGCTGTTATTAATAATTTTTACGATGCCAATTCCAGCGCAAATGCGAGTCCCAAGAAGTAATTGAAAACAAGTAGCCGTGATTTCTTGGATAAGAAGTTTATTCACCTGACATTTCGGATTCCATCTTGAACCCATCTTCTCTCCACGTAGGATTTACCATGTCCTGAGGCTGTTACGGAAGATGGGTTCGAGCTAGAATCTGCATCGTCACACGAATTAAGTTCTTGTCACGGTGATCGCGTCTAATTCCTCTTCATTTCCGATTATCTGTTTCACGAGTACTGACGCCTATCGCATTGATGGTTTGTGATTTGAAACAGCCTGGTCTTCCCAAACGGTTTTAAAACATTTGACATAAGGAGGTTAAAAGGTAAAAGCTACTGTAGACACAGGTACTATCTAAAAGTCGAAACACGTTTTTCACTGATATTCTGCCGCCGCATGACACAGCAGCGTGCGGTTCGCCTCATCATTTCGTCTCTCAGTCTTCAATTCGAACGTTAATCTCTGCTTCAACGTACCGTCGTTAGGTCCAATTATGATTGATTACTGGATATTGCGCAGCGCGCTTTTGGCATCTGCTGCTTTCGGACGGGAAGAATGTTCCCTCCAAAAAATTTTGGAAAAGTGCTTGTGGAAGTCCCCGTGGATTTTGCCAGCCGCACTTGACTTGGTGGCGTATTTAAGGCAAAACCTCTACGGTTAAATGCATTTATACAAGCGGATATCTGCCCACGCAGTTCAAAAGTCCGTCGCAAGAGAGCGCATATAAGCCATCGTAAAGACCAGTAATTCTGCTTGTTCCACGTTTACCCATTCCTAAAAATAGATTCCTTTGTAGTGGCAGAACTAACGGACTTTTGTAATGGGAAGGAACCTCCACAGCCCACAGACAATACGATTAAACGGGATTCCTAACCAAAGATGAAAGTCCCATGACTTTTGGCAGAGGCGGATCCTACTAAAATTTGACAGCTGGACTTAAGAAATCTTCCTTTCACCTAAATTCTTCTGATCGGGTTGTGCAAAAAGGATCGCACCCTTCTAACGCAGGGAGTCGTAGTGCTAAGACTGGCGGCAGGAAGTTTCTGCAAGCACCGTTTACCTTCCCCCAAAGGAATTACTTATGGACAGATTAGTCATTGTTGGTGAAAGGAGTTCATTGTTAAGTTCGCATTTTGCTTCGCGACGACTATAGACTGGCACCGCAGGATATGGGAAAATGCCCTCACCACGCTCTATAAACAAAATTTGCCCTTGTCCGAAATCAATTATTTCCATTTTTTCGAAGTCTCCTCGTAAATAAAATGCGCAAGCATGCAGTAAGTTTTTAGACAACCTTGGCGTGCTAGGATAAAATCCATCTCCGATAGTTTAGTTGCTGCCAGTATGGTAAACCGCAGGAGTGTAGGTTGGCGATTATGAAACAACGCGGTTATCCTGATGTTCACGAAGTCAGTTCAACTCAAAAGTGCATATCAAATTTTGGACTTAAGCTGAAAATATTTTCCCGAAGGATATACTCATGTTAGCACATTGCTTTCTGAAATTTAAAAATGCATAAATGATTTCAAAAGTGGATTATATACCAAGAACACACGCTGGTAGGCTGGGGGACTCGATGGCGAGCTGAACACCTTGCCGGTCCGTCGATCGATGGCAGAATTCAAGGAAACACGTATCTGGATTGATTACCACTACCCGTGCTGTCAGTATTGTAGAACACGCAGTACATGCAATGTTCCCAATAGTAGTAACTAAGATATCTGATCTTGGGTCAACGGCAAAACGCGTAATGTTCAGTAGCATTTAAAATCACCCGAGGAAGCATATCTACTCAGTTTCAAGCAAACCGTTTTAGAAAAACCGTCTGGAATATATCCAACTAAAATATTCCACCTGAAATACTTTATTGTTATTGAGGTTTTCATCCCTTCGACGAACAACCAACTGGCCTGTTCAATTTATGCATCAGCCCTGTGGACGACTTTGCAATTAAAGTAAAGCAGTGTAAGTAATCATTATGGAAGATTCCGTAGTAAAGGGAAAGGGCAGTTTTATCCAGGCATCGTTTAGTCTCGTCGGCTTTTATTTAACCAATAAAAACCCCCTACAATAGCTTGTAGTCAGAAGCAAATTCATGCGTTCACACATGCATTGGATGGCCCACATGTGGGGTCTAGCAGACAAGTCATAGACATTTAATCAAACCGAAGCTGCAGCTTTGGAATATAGTAAAGCAGGAATGGACGTATACCGTTATATCGTAGTTTGGCCGAGTTTGGCCTGGTATTTGGTTGCTTATTCGTGACAATTGCCACTTGTAAGCAGAGTGTTTACTTCAGGAAGTCGATAGATCGGCATGCGGACTTTTATGATTGAGTCTCATGAATGCTTAGGATATATATTTTATAAAAAGTTACCACGAAAATATTAATCACTTGTCATACTCATGTTTTTCATTGGCTTTTGGTAGACCTAGTACAAATAATGCTATTTCTCGACGCAAGCTGATTGCACACAGAAGGCGAAGTCATGGAGGGCCTGTCTGAATTCTTAATCACCTAGTAAAGTACGAGTAAATTCCCGCCTTTGCTATTTTAAGCATCATTTAAGTAATTGTTTCTCTTCCTGTGGAAAACTGCTAGCTGATGCCTCGGCAGTACAAAATTTTTCATGTTTTATTGTAAACCAATGCGAGCTAATGTACTGTTATTATATCAAATATAAGCATTATTTATCGGTTTTCTTCTTGAGGTTGGTTGATATCCTATCCAAATACCGAGTCTCGCAGGCATGATGTACTTCATGATATAAGAGAGCTAAAAGGGTTACCGATCGCACGTATACGCATTTCTTGAATACTGTTATGCGTGGAAATCACCTTCAGAAAACATTCAAATGCCACTCTCGCGTTTGGATTGTTACTTAGCTTATGGATTACTTTGCGTTCGTGCGCAGTTTTTCCAGTCTGACAATCAGAAGTCTACTTCTCTTCCTTATAACTGCGGAGTGTTTCAAGGTTGGATGTTATCCCTGGCCTATTTTTGCTCAAAACTGATAACCAAAGATCCCCCCATGACAGCCTATATGCTCAGAATGCAGAATCTATGGGTTTTTGCCAAACTAATAAAAATGACCGTCATTTTGATACCTGTGTGGTATCCTTCATAATAACGAGTAAGGAATCCAGCGTGCAATTCGACTGCAACCACCTCCCACTCCTGAATCTGGTGATAATCATCCTAATTAAATTTCAACTGTTCACCATTTGGCTGTTAGTCTTTCCTACAATTTCTCGCTCTTCTGTTACGCGCAAATCCTTTTGATAAAATTCGGAGGCTTTCTTATCGCATTAAACACCACATCCACTAGCCCACTAATTCACCTACATTTTTCTTCTCCTCAGCCTTAACTGTCCTCCTCTTATTCTTCTTCTTTCGCCTTAAAAGGACGGGCTCATTTTGAGACACGTCATTCTGGTGGAGCTCGAGATAGAGTTCCAAGGCACAATCACAGAGCACAGGGCTGGTGCTTTTATGCGATTTTTGTGGATACAATAATACAAACTTTTACAACAAACAAGCAATTTTCAGATCAAATTCTGGATGACATTTCCCACCTTTACCACACTGGATGAATCATTACGCCCCATAGGTCATGGCCTTCGGTAAATAAAGTAAATGTGTCATCATAAACTATACTCTGTAACCAGTTTATAATTAAGTAGAAGCACTTTATTCACTAACTTTTGGTGCCCTTATAAAGCCAAGCATGCATTATAAAAGCAAGCATAGCCTATCGTTTCTTAAACTTCATTCTTAGCAGCATACTTCCTTCGAAATTGTACTTGCACAGGATGGATGTTGGTTTCCAATTATGAGCTTTGTATGCCGTTAAGTATCCACTCATAAAGCATTGTATCTGTTGCTGCTGCTTATGAAATATACAATATGTTTTACATAAGTTGCAGACTTTTATGAGCATTTTATACTTTTTTCCCAACAAATTTAAAGAAAGGTGTATAACTTTACGTAGTTTGAAAAACCCTGAGTGCAAGGGGAACGACTGGTTCGGTTCAAAATTATTCATAGATTGAAAGACTTTTTAAAAAACAGAAAGATACACTTCATTCAACTTTACTGTTTAATGGAGATGTAACTTCCTACCAAGCTCGTAAAATAAAAGAAATATTTTTTTATCAAGCTTTATATAAAATATATTTGAGCTGATAAAGGCATAGAAAGCAAGGTGTAAACGTATATTTATTTAATTCTCTGACGAGTGCTCACTGATTGTTAACGGAACTCACTCGTTATGACTGGCTGAAGAAAGCTAATGAGCCGGAAATGGCCATTCCAGTCTCCTTTGTCTTTGTCGGCATCGTTATTGCTGCCTCTTCTACTACTAAGCAAAGCGGGACGAATGAGTTCCGATAACGATCGGTGAGCTTTCATCAAAAAATGTCTATATTCCCATGGGGCACCGCCTGGGGTTGGTTATGACTGGTTGTGACGGCTAGTGAGCCAGAAATGACCATTCCAGTCTCAATTTTCTTTGTTGGCATCGTGAATTCTGCCACTAATTTAATTGTCATTTACTAGGTTGGAGGGGTTTTGCCGACTGGCATCGAGACTGAAATATCTAGGGATTATGTTGTACGATAATTTGTATTTCAACTTCAATTACTTAATATTTTCTAATGAAAAACCCTTCAGAATTTCGGTAGGCATTTTCAAAGGTCGACATATTACTGTTACGCAGAAATATGTCTGGCACGACATCTGACGTGCGAGAATACTAAAATTCTAAACCTAGGACTTGATTTGGCCGGATGATGCTCCACGACTTTTATTCTCGCGATATTTATTTATTTTTCTGCCATGTTAGTTTTTTGGACGTTTTTTGTTAACCAACTTGGCCATAATACTTTCCAACTAAACGTGATTCTCTCTCTTTTCTTCATTACAAGGCACAATGAACAATGAAAGGGTTAAACCTGCGCTTATATTCGCCATTTTCTAAACGCTACGCACTGTTTTTTGATCTCACAAACGTACATTTCTTGCCTTTGCGCAAACCCAGCTACGGAGAATCCTTTTGTTGTAAAAAATGTAATTCACATAGAATAAGTTGATAAATTACAGAATTTTTCATAATGATGTTCCAGCCCAAAATCTTTTTGCAGGCCGTTATGTACAGAATAGGGGAAGGCAGACAAGGATGGGATGTTTGGCAAACTTCTGGTACGTAATATAAATAATTGCGCGATGGAACCCACCGGGATAGCAGAGCAGCCGCAGCCAATCACGCGCTTCTGAGAGCCCGCTTGCGTTTCATTGGTCCAGTTAACAGAGGTCACGCATCCGGCTGGGTCATTTGAGAGAAGAGTTGGAAGCACAGCAGCAGCAGCCATGAGTGGATTCTTGTGTGGATGTAGTCTACCTTTCTCTGTTTGACAGCTATAGAATGCTGTAGACTCGGGACAAGCGGTCTCCTGGAGAATCCTTTCACCGCTTGAGTTCTGGCTACGACAGTAGCAGTGATTACGCCGTTGAAGGTTACATCGCTCAAAGATGTAAGCTGGCTCAACGTGCCGGAATGGAAAATACTGCAGGTAATGAGATGCATCTGTGCCTTTGACCTGCAAACTAGCATCCTCATGTAAGGCCTTATCCAGTTTGTTGCAAGACACTTCCCCCATGTCACGTGCCTTAGTAGAATAGAGATTCCTCATCCACGTGGACTCAGTCTCTCGCAGAGCAGGTGAGGATTCACCAGTGATTCCAAGCAACAGATTCTCCTGTGACAGCCGTCTCAGTGGCTTATTTTTCTGCTCGCAGTTTCGACTCACCCATGGTGAGTATTCATCAGTGTCTATGTTGGTAAATTCGGAGAAGGAGAGACTGAAGGTAACTCGTTCCTCCTCCTCCTCCGCGGGTCGTGTCCGCACGGCCTTCGGCTCCAACTCCGCACTGCGTCTTCTTCTTGAACCCATCCTGCTCATTCGGCCCTGCCTACCCAAGCATTTGAACATTCGTTGAATAGATCTGCCAGCCCGGATTAAAATGGAGGCCGAGGCCTCGTCCGACTGAAGGAAAGCTCTGGAATTATCGTGATAGACAGGGAGGAGTTCTGCGAAGAAGTTGCGCAGCTTTTTCTGGCCCAGCCTGATGCTGCAGTTTTTTTCTTCGTCTCCCGCCTGAATTAGGTGACCCGTCATTCCGATGACGGAGTGTATAACATCACCCATGAAGACGACGAAATTCCCGTGCCTGGGCAGCGGCCTCCTGTTCATCCCTGTCGCTGATCGTCCGTGTTCATTGTCAGAAAACGCAAAACCAGGAGGTTCATCGCGGAGCTGACCACGGTGAGACCAAAGAGGATGAAGATGAGACTGAAGGCCACGTAGTCTGGTTGCTTCACCAGGAGTCCTCCCGTTGCAGGGCCACAGAAGTCACCAAAGCCGATGGTAGCCAGGTGATGAAGCAGTAGAAGGCATCTAGATAGTGCCACCGTTCGTATTGAGCAAACACTGCCGCGCCGACAGTTAAAAACAATGGTTCCGACATTGGCACTAAAGAGAATTAGATGGGTCTGGGAGACGATTTTTATTTTTGGCACTTTAGAAGAGACTTTAAACGCCGCAGTAGGCACGTAACGAGGGGTGTTCATACGTTCGCCGATGCTTTGGAACATGACGATACAGAGGGTATTCCAGGAAGAGCGTACAGCATGCAGAATATCTTTCCACCAACAGTTTTTCGGAGTGCAATACGTAACTGAACGGCTAATACCAA
>WEDG01002946.1:0-82265 GCA_017591395.1 Schistocephalus solidus
CGTATACGCCGTTCCAGTTACGTATTGCTGGAAACTGTTTGGTGATGTCCTCTCTCTCCTTTATAGATGGGGGTTATGTTGGCTATCTTCCACTCGGTAGGCAGAGCCCCCGCCTCCATCGAACTTTCAAATATCTTGGAGAGCGGAGAGGCCAGCTGTTCTGTGAGTTCATTGAGAACTTTTGCGGATATACCATCTGGGCCAGGTGATTTAGTGGGCTGTAGCTGTTTCAGAGTTTTTCTTACTGTGTCCATTGGGAACGACACCGTGCTTATTTTGTTTGTAGATGTGGCAGTACTGCAGTATTCATCCTCGTCAAAAATGGTTCCTCGGTATGCACGGACATAAAGAAATTGGATAAGAGGCAGGTCTTATCAGAGTTATCAGTTAACCTGTTTCCTTGATTGTCTTTAAGACAAGGAATGCAGTCGCGATTTCGTTTTGCCTTATTAACGTAAGCATAAAAACCTTTTTCGAATTTCTTGGTATGTCTTTAAACTATTTCTGACTCAAAGGCTGATCTTTCTTTTTCTCAGAAGATTCCGACACCGATTTCGCTGTTTCTTAAAAGCGGAAAAAAATGTTCGGGTTGTTGATATCTGGCATATGTTCTCCACAGTCTTCTTTTCTTTTTGAGATTCCTTTTTATTTCCGATGTCACCCACTCGGGTCTGGGAGACGCATGATCGCCTTTTAAGTGGGCAGAATTTCTCTACCAATTGGTGAATCAATTTACTAATGAAGAACCAGGCAGCATTTAGGGTCAGGTACTTGTGCAGGGCTCCAGTCTATCCCATTCAGTAATTCTTTCATTTTTGGGATAATCCCCTTTCCATACATTTCTCTGCCTAACTGCACGACGTTTGGGTACAGAAAAATGACTGTACTCCCAAGCAAGAACACAATGATCACTTCGTCCAAGCGGCACGTAAGAACTTAATGCAAGGATGCAATTGTCGTCTCTACTAATGATTAGATCCAAACAGCTTGACTGCTGCCCATTTCGGAACCGCGTCTTCATTGTGACATGTTGGGTAAGAAACTCGTCATTTACCAACTGAAGTAATTTCTGTTCGAATGAATTTTCCAATCGCGAGCAGTACATTGACACCCAATCGATATCGGGAGCGTTGAAATCAATCATTGCTGTCGACTAATTATATGTTCATCAAGTAAAAATGCATCAAGGCTTCTTTTAAACATTTCAACGCTTTCAGCCTGAACAACTGAGGCTGGCAGTTTGTTCCATTCGTCAATCACCCGTTGGGAAAAGAAGTTGGCCCGCACTTCAATTTGGTGTGATTTCTTTTCAGTTTGTATTGGTGACCTCGGAGACTTGTCATGTTTGCCAGATATGAACGAATAATCTCAATACAATGAATGTAAATATAACGATAAGCAGGAAGTGATTATGGTTTTAACGACGAAGGGGCGATAGATAAAAACGACTTATCGAGCGGTGGCGACGAGTCCGGTTGGTATGCGCGTGCGGATTTACAGCCCCTCTACAAAAACGGAAGAGGATCTCGTTAAAACAACCCGGGTAGTTCGGGTCTGTTAAACAGCCCCCACTCTAGGATGCAGCACTGTCTTCGGTGCTGGGGGGATCGCACGATGTGGTGTATAGTTACTTTTATGGCTCCTGGTGGTACCTGGTCTGCGGGCAGGATGGGTAGAGAATTGGCGGTGCAGTCGGGGAGGCGGCCACGGTAAAGTATCAGCTTAGAGAAATGGGCCGTGAAGGGGGGGGTGACTCGGCGCAGATGGCGTCGCGTAGGAGAAAGCTGGTTGGGGCTAGGACACCGAGCACAGCAAATGGTCCACGCCAAGGGTGGTGGAGTTTCGCCGAGGTACCGCGGGGTGGTATGAGGTAGTAATGCATTACAAGGTCACCGATTTGGAACGCAATGCCGGCAATGTGTCGGTCGAAGTGCTGTTTTTGATGGATGGAGGAGTTTCCTAGGGTTACGCGTGCGGCATTGTGTGCAGACCGTATCAACTCGCTGAGTTTAGTGGCGAAGGTTTGGGGTGAGGTGTGCTCTGGTGACGGTAAGGGGTAGTGGAGGTCAACTGGTAGGCGAAGGTCACGGCCTGTCCATAAGTAATGTGGTGTGAATCCGGTAGAGGAGTGGGTCTTTCCGCGGTAAGCCAGGAGGCAAAATGGTAGGTGGACGTCCCAGTCGTGTTGGTATCCGTCCTTGGTAAACGCGAGTAGGATGTTGTGGATCGTGCGGTTGGTTCGTTCTACAAGACCATTGCCTTCAGGATGATAGGGGGTTGTGTGGGTTTTCCGTATGTCTAACAGTTCGCAGACTTCCTGCATCAGTTGAGACTCGAAATTACTACCGCAGTCTGAATGAAACGATAGGGGTGCGCCCCAGCGACTGATCCATGTACGGTTGATGGCGTTTGCAACGGATGCTGCGTCTTGGCGGAGCAGAGTTATGGCTTCTGTCCACTTCGTAATATAGTCAATCATCACGAGGATGAATTCTTGTCCGCGGACTGAGATTGGCAGAGGTCCGATTATATCTAGGCCAACGCGTTCCCCGGGGAAACCGGTGGTCATGGGTTTTAGTGGTGCGCGGGTGGATGGGGTGGGTGACTTAAAGGAAGCGCATGTTGGAGACGATTGGTAAAAAAGGTGCGTTGACGACCGTAACTTTGGCCACCAAAACGGTTACGGTTGGCCTGTTCAGTGCGTCGTTGGCCACAATGCCCCAACTTTTTGCGGAGATCGTTAAGAACAGTCTTGATTAAACACCCAGGAGCGATGGGGCGTAGATGATGGGAGGAGGGGTCGCGGAGGAACATGATGTCGTTTTGTATTGTTTAGTAGGGCCATTGGTGGAGTAGCAGTTGTGCTCTCAGACTTGTGCCCTTCATGTCTCATTTGGTCGGTTTGGGTAGCCCTTCGGTTAGATGGCAATACATGATAGCCGTGTCCGGGTCGCTGCTCTGATTTATCGACCAAGTGTGCCTTGTGGTTTCCGAGGCTGTGATCGCGTTTATGCTCGCGGTCGTTGCGTCTGTCGTAGGGTAGTCGTTTTGCGGTAACCTTGACAGCGCATCCGCGTTGCCGTGCTTGTGCACTGGGCGGTACTGGCAGTCAAAGTCGAAGTCCTGCAGGAATTCTTGCCAGCGTGCGAGTTGGTCCATCGTGTCCTTGAATGAGCCCAATCACTGTAATGCTCGGTGGTCTGTGCGTATAATAAAACGTTTGCCAATCAGTAGATGTTTAAACTGACGGAGGAATACTACGATAGCTAACAGTTTTCTGCGGAACGTGCAGTACCGGCGTTGTGTTTTCGTCAGGCTGTTACTGGCGAAACAAAAAGGGTATTTGACGTTTTCTGCATCGGTCTGTGACAGAACTGCGCCGATGGCGTACCTACTGGCGTCTGTGTCTAAAATGAATGGGGGATCGTCCTTGTCTACATTCGGGAGGGCGAGTAATGGGGCGGAACACAGAGCAGTTCATAAATCGTTGAAGGCTTGAGCGCAGTCGTCTGACCACACGAACTCTCTATTCTTTTCGATGAGTTTGTGGAGTGGGCTTGCAGTGTGGGCGCAGTTGCGTATGAAACGTCTGAACTACGATACTAGGCCTAGGAAACTGCGTAGTTCTGCCTGGTTCGCGGGCGTCGGCCAGGTGCGTACCGGTTGTACGTGGTCAGGTAGGGGGAAAATATATCCCGGGGCGATTAGGTGTCCAAGAAATTGTACTTCAGCCCGGAGGAAGAGACATTTCGTCGGGTTGAGTGTGAGGCCTGCGTCCTGGAGGGCCTCAAGTAACTCTCGTAGGTTGTCATTGTGTTCCTGTGTGGAGCGCCCAAAAACGATAATATCGTCTAAGTAGACGAGGCATTTATACGGAATGAGGGGCCTTAGGACACGGTACATGAACCGTTGGAAGGTTGCAGCGGCACTACAGAGTCCGAAGGGTAAGGTTTGGAATTCAAATAGGTCTTTAGGGACAGTAAAGGCAGTTTTGTGGCGGTCATTGGGATGGATTTCAACTTGCCAGTACCCGGATTTAAGGTCGAGCGTAGAAAACCAGGCGGCGTTGCCAAGCACGTCGAGGGTATCGTCTAAGCGTGGGAGTGGAAATGAATCGCGTAACGTCACGGCGTTCAGTCGGCGATCATCTATGCATAGACGTAGGGAACCGTCTTTCTTGGGTACTAAGGCTATGGGGGATGCCCAAGGGGATGAGACAGGCCGGATGATCTTAGCTTCCAACAACTCATCCAGCATTTCTTCGACTTCGTCGCGGTACCGTACTGGGATCCGTCGTGGAGGTTGCCAGATCGGTTTGGCTTCGCCAGTGTCGATTGTGTTCTGTACAAGGTGTGTATAGCCGATTGTGTCAATGGACCACGTGAAGAGCCCGGCAAAAGAGGTGAGTAGGTTCCTTAGTTGGGAATGTGCTACGGTGCATACTGAGAGGGGGGAGGGGAGGATTTCAGCTAAAGGTGTGGGGTTTAAAGCGGTTGCTGACAGGACAGCATTATACACGAGGTCAGGGTCGTCGGAAGAGGTTGCTGGGGCAGTCAGGTTGGTGTGCGGGGCTAATGATAACTGTCGGTCACGGGCGTAGACGATGCAGCCATGGGTCGTGAGAAAGTCTAATCCAAGGACGAGGGGCCACGAGCTGCTGGGTGTCACTTAGAAGTCGTGAGCTACATGGAAAACGTTGACGACTACTTGTAACGTAATAGTTCGGGAAATAGGTATCGAGGTACCATTTGCCACTTGGAGATGTTGGGGTGTGGGCAGTGGTTCTATTTGACTAAGCAAATGCTGGGGGAGGTTAAGGGGAGTCACTAGGGATACGTTAGTTCCAGTATCGACAAAGTGCGTGGACCGTGTGGTTGTCAAGGAGCAGTGAAACGGTAAATGCAGACACAGAACTGGTTTGATTAACATGGGTAGAGTAAACAAACGGGGACTTACAGGGAGAGTTGTGTCCGCAATGACGTGCGTGGGGTCCGTACGCCGCGCAGTATGGGCACCCTGGGTTGTGGTTGGGGAACCGCAGCGAAAGCTTCGTTCTTTTGGTAGGTGGTCGGGTATCCGTGGGTCGCGTGGATGTGGGAGGGGGTAAGATATAGGTCCGGTCCATTGGGGTGGGTTTGCAGGGGTTCGGGGTGATGTCTTGGATTTTTCGGCTGTCATACCGCCGGCAGAGCTGTAGTGCAGCGGTCAGGTTTGTAGGCGGGTTGAGGATGAAGTGATTTACGACTGCACGATCTCGGAGACCAGATATGAAGCGGTCGAGCACTAGGTCATCGCGATCGTTGGGGGGTAAGGTGGGAAAGGCGCGACGTGCCAGTTGTATTAACTCGGTGGCAAACTCGTCGGCGGTTTGTGGCGTTTGACGGAGGCTGTACAGTCGCTCGCCGGCTGCTGAGGGGGAACTTTGGTTGTCGAATAATGAAATTAGTATGTCCTTGGGCAGAATGGAAAGGGCGTGTGGAGGGAAATTCCGGAAGTCATCGCCAACTTACGGGTGTGGGGTGTGAGGAACCGTAACATATATCTCGTGTGGTCTGCAGGGGCAAAGTCAACAAGGAAAAAGGACAGCTCGACCAACCATTCGCGGATGTTGCGTCCAGCGTCGTAGGGTTCTGGTGCGAGGAGGGGATCTGCTTGGGACACTCTGGGTTGAGAAGGTTGGTCGAGGTTCGGGAGATGATTGTGTGGAATAACTGGAGGGCAGTAGGGTCCGGTTGTCGCGTCCGGCCGATTCGGCGATAGGGATGAAGCGGGACTAAAAAGTCCGGGTGACAGCGGGCCGAATAGCCGAGTAATCGTCACGCCAAAGATCGAAACTGGTGATAAAATTACAACAATCAATGACTCGAGCACGGACTGCTGAGCAATCATTACACCACCCACGAACCCCGGCAAGGACAACGAGGACTTCCAAATATAATATAACCAAAATAAAGCTTAAGAGGCTACAGAAAAGAGAAGCTTGCATTAGGTTCTTTCCGGTTTTCTAAGGAGACTGACAGCGTCCAAGATATGTTCTATAAATAAACCTATTTAACGTGCAGGTCGAATTTCTGCAAAGACTGCACAGTAACGTGATTTTATGTCAAAACATATCATTTCAGAATTAAAGTTAAAACTTTTCCACATATCTGTTCTTCCCATCGTAGAATATTGCTGCACTTTCCTTCGTCTAATGAATGCCTGTAATGGTAGTAAGTGAGAAAATTTTCGAAGAGTTTTACGCGGGAAAATGTTTTCTTTATTCGGATCCATTACATGTTACACTGAAAGATTTCAATTAGTGAACATCAAATTTCTGTGGGTTAGAAGACACGAAGCTAACCTCTGTTAACCGTTTCCTATTAATTTTAGTCCTAATCTTCCACGAATTAACACCCTCAATGCAGTAGGTCGATCTTATGACACTCGTTATTCCTTTATGATCCTCCCAACCGCCTCTTTGCTCTACATCTCACCGTTCTAGCTTTTTGCCTCCAAAAATACTTTCTTTTAGAATAAACCTTCAACTCGACATCTGATCATCATCTAAACTAAATTACATAAGCATTTTACTTGGGAAGATATAAAGTCATTTCTGTCTGTTTCTTTGACAAGCAATCAACTTTTGGACTTTGAAAAGGGTAATCATTGAATCTAAGACAGTTCAACTTGATGCTAACTGTTTTTTTCAATTCACTGCTTTGTCCGTAAGCAGAGACTACCTTCACAACCACTTTCATACCCACGTGCTTTTGACCATCACTGTGAAATTTTGACGATCCCGTTGATTTCCTCGGTCTTCGCGGTGTCCGCTTTTTGACCCTTTACAAACTGATGCAAACTCCTCATCTATCACATCTTCCACCTCTTAGGGTGATGGCCCTTGCAGCCTTTAATCTTCTTCATGGTGACTATTTTAAGTGCAAAACCATTGTATCTAGATTGTAGAACGGAATTAAAGAAAGAGAGCTGACAGGTATCAGAAGACCTTGTTTTTAGGAACCCATGCTGGGCCGCAATCAGTGGGTTTTCGCGGTCCAACCCCGGATGGTAGAGGGAGAGCGGCCGAATTTTCAATAAATCTTCTGGGCAAGAAAAGTTAACAACTATCTACCGTCAATTCGTCATAGACTAAAGGATTGCCAACGGCGTCTAGAAAGACGGGATGCCATGTTTTTCTATGGGTTTCTTATTGCGCGTGAAAACCATTTCGCGACATTTGACAGACGGTTTTTGACACATTTGACCTCATCGGCTAGCCACATTTTCTTTCGATAGCCTTTTAGCCTGCTCAAAAATACGTCGACTGAAGAACAGAAAGGAAATTCGTTTTGCAGATGGAATCGACGAGAGAGTTTAGGCAACCTACGGCGAAAAGTAAAAAGGAGATAAACCTCATCCATGCAATTAATTAATTTCTTACGGGAAACAAAACGAGAAAGAAGTGGATACAAAACTTCGTACAGCATAACGGTACAGGTGTTCACATCCTCACATAGAAACAAACCAGACCAGTCGTTGGAGTTATGATTCATCAAAAATTCTGTTGAAAGTGCTAATCGGAAATCAAAGTAAAAGCAATACTTTTGGAAAATGATTCATCGGTTTCGAATTGTAGTGAAGAAACAATTGTTTCGTTGCCTGAGCTCCCAAGTGGGCCTAATGATGACATTGTCAAAGGCAGGCAACCTCTGCAGAAGATTAGATCAAGTATGTTTGATCCTCGGGTAGGGATTTCAACAACCTGAGTCCACATGCCGATATCTACGGCCTCGAGTAAGTCCTCGAACTTTATGGGGCCTGGAAGGGACCGGAAACCATCTAATTTCAGGAAAGTTGAAATCACCTGCAATTAAACAATACTTAAAATTTAAGTCAGCTGCGGTGTGAACTGCTTGTGAGAGACAAAGATCGTAATCCTCACTGGTATTGGGTGGGCGATAGGAACAGCCAACAAGCAAGGAGTTCTTATTTTTTAAGGCAACTTAAAGCAAACAGCTCTCTTCAACCGCGGTTAATTGCGGATGGTCTATAGGGCCGAAATGCCAGCGCTAAGCCTTGACATTGAAACTGCTTCTCCACCACGGCTGTCGCGGTGATCATTTTGAGTACAATTATAACCTATAAGAGAGAGTTTGGTGTCGGCTACTGAAAGTGTTGCCCATTTTTCAGTTATCATCAAAATATCTGGAGAGTGGACGAAAATCGAACGAGGATCTCGCATTAAGAACGAGCAGTTTTAGTGGAAAAGCTGATTGTTTTGGACGGAGGGCGGCTATATCATCCAGTTATTGACGGGCCACTGAACATAGGGGGTGGGTGCTCCCACCCTGTTCTGGAAAATAGGTTGTGGGACAGCACGCGCCTGATGTGGGTGAAAGGGAGTAAAATATCGAGGTGAAAATGACAGACAGATGAACTGAGGACTACCAAAAGCTATTGGGGCTTGTTTGGGAAAGCCCTGGACAGGATACTACAAAGTATTCATATTAAAGTGCCATAGAAGTTAAGGTGAGTCTAGTAGTTCAACAGGACCCTTCGTATTACAAGATAACTGGGGAAAAACGACCGTGGAGAAAATTGGCAGTGGAGTGGAGGATGCACTGCTGCGAGTGGCAGAGAAGCACCAGTTTTGGATGAGAATGCTTGCGTGTTTCATTTATTAACTTCAGTGTGAAGTTTGGGTGGTGGGATGGGGATGTTTGATAGTACCAGGAAGCTGAACTGCCATTCATAAATTAACACCTGTAAATGACTGCGCATATGTTTTATTTTTTTTCATGGCAGTGTCCTCCCGGTTACTCAAATAAAAATAGATATATCTTTGCTGATACACACAAGCTGTCACCGACCCTCAAGAAAGTGTTCGATCCATTGGACGAAGTAACTTCTAATTCATATCCTTTATAGTTTGTACAGCAGTCTTTGTAGTGGCACAATTTCAAAGGCCTTTTGAAAGCCAATGTAGGCAATGTGACCTGCTTGCCCATCCTCGAGAGATTGGGCGCAGCTCTGGAGAGCTTGCGTGTAGGATCTTCATTTTTGGAACCGATGTTAGTATTTTGGTACCAGGTTGTGAGCTTCTAGGATTTGCATCAGCTCGCTCTTACGTATCCTCTGTAATACCTTGCCAACAATGAATGTCCAATTTACATGACGGTTAATCTTCATAGACACCCGGCAATCGCTCTTTTGTAGGGAGTTATATGCGCCAGCTTCCAATCTGCAGGACTTGTTCCGGAATCAAATGAAGTTCGAAATCCCATTGACAGAGATCCAGAAAGTAAACTGGTGAGTTCTTTGGGAAGATTAAGCTGAAGCTCCTCCGATCCTGGCGATTTAGATCCTCTTATTTCCTCTAATTCTCTCTGAATACGAATTTCAGAAAACTAGATATGGCTAATACTTGGAGTTGACCGGTCCTCAGCGTCATTTGTATAGACTAATCGGAATAACTGGGAAGAGGGTTCGGCTGTTTCGTTGTTTACAGCTATTTCGACGCCCGCAATCCTTTTTCTCATCGGAATTAGATGTCTATTTCTTATACTTCTGTGGATATGGCTGCAGGTAATTTGGCATTTTGTTGTCCTTTGGGGCAAATGCTATTTGTATTCTCTTTGCTTTTTTTAAAGAGCATGGTTCTTAAATATATTAGCTACAGCTGGAACGAGTGTAGCTGAGGATTACGAAGACGGCGGAGAATCTTAGTAATCTGAATTACGAAGCTAGACTAGCTGAACTTGATTTGTTTCCTCTCAATTACAGCCAACTGCGCGGTGACCTCTTCCAAAATTTACGGATTTTTGGAGGCCACGAGCGTGCCTTAGGCTTTGATGACTCTTTCTAATTGTCTAGGACGGAACATCTGCATAGTCATCCATTCAAACTGCGGAGGATGTTGTTCCATACGGACGTCCAAGGCAAAGAACCTTCACAGAGTGGATTTGGAGCCTATGAATGACACCCTGACGAGGTAGTC
Organism: Schistocephalus solidus; assembly: GCA_017591395.1. Lineage (NCBI taxonomy): Eukaryota > Metazoa > Platyhelminthes > Cestoda > Diphyllobothriidea > Diphyllobothriidae > Schistocephalus > Schistocephalus solidus. Next base: position 9,980 of record WEDG01002946.1, read on the forward strand.
CTTCCAGAAACTGTTGAAAGATATAAATGCAAACCAGATACTCATTTGCTGAGAAACTATTGTACATATGGTGAAGATTGTGTCAGTAGCGGCAGATTGCGCCTGACCCACACATATAGAAAACCCTACATTTACATTTGTCCGATTTACGGTGTTTAACGTTTATTCTCTTGCCATTTGAATGGGAATAGTGAGCTCAAGGGCGAAAGCATAATTCCTTCACTAAAGGGACTTAAAGGAAAACTCGGTTATCTTACCGGACCCTTTAAGGAATTTATTTCACACAGAAAATTATTCTGAAACACTGTCAGTTTTCCCTGTCCACTCCGATATATTTGATATCCAGGTAATGCTATTTTTATTTTATTTATTTATTGCCAGTTTACAGACAAGGTCAAAAAATATATACAGTAGAGGGTCAAGCTGACAGTGAAAAAAACTCCTGATCGATGTTTCAGGTGTTTTCAGGAGAAAAAACTGCAGCCTATTGAGTAATTAAAGTTCAGGACAGGGACGCGTTAGCACAGGTGCCCGGTGAAGAACTTCTCCATTCAGTGTTAAGGATCCGGTATTCTGCACCAGCAGGTATATCGGTGAGCGGCTGTTCGCTGTCGACTGAGAAATAAGCCAATTTAGGTCTGCAGAGCCAGCAATATTGCCCTCAGTATGAAGTCCGGCACAGGATTCAGAGTCCGTGAACGCCATCAGAACCGAAGAGAGCTTCCACAGAGTCAGCACCCAAAAGTTTTGGAAGGTGTCCTGAATGTAGAAAACTATTGACAGTTCGCGTAAACAATGGATAGCTTTGCTGAATTTTGATACATCTAGGTAGCTTATTCCAGATTGCTATAGCGTTTACCGAAAAAAACTGTCAGTATCTAACTGTGCGTAGTAAAGGAAGAAATAAAAATACATCTCGATGACTGGTGCGCCAAGAGTGGGCGAGGTGCCTCAGAGATGTAAGGGGGTTAAATGTACGACTGTTTAGAAGTTTGAACAGTAAAAAAAGTCCCTTCTGTAATCTGCGAAGCCACAACGGGTCAAGGCTTGTAAGCTCACAGCGTTGGTGATAGGACAGGTTTCGGTGATCTGAATAGAAAACTCTTTTTGTAAAGAAGTGCTGGACTGATTCTTTCTTCTTTCGTTCACTAGCATGCAGAAGAATAAATAGAAACGAGCAGTATTCCAGACTAGGCCTGACATACATTTTATAGAGGCTGATTCTAATGTTGACAGTTTTAAAATTTCTGAGAATAAACCCAGTAATTCGGCGTGCTTTCGAGACATTCAGGGCGCAGTGCTCTGCCCAGATCCTTTATAACTCTGGGCACATTTAGATCGTGACCGTCTATGCTTAGGTGGGGCTGATGGTTGTCACCAATAACCATAACGGAGCACTTTTGCCAAGAAAGTGAGAGGCACCATGTGCGACACCACTGAGCGAAGGCCTAAAGATCCTTTTTTTAAAGCTCAAGCACGATGTTGCGATCAACCGGTTTATATCGATAGGCAACTTTTAAATTGTCAGCGTACAAAAAGGGCTATTTCGCTAGCTCGAATAATGCTGGTCAGTAGGGGTTTCGGTTATGGCAATTACATCCGTGGACATATCGGTAAGGCAAATTTTAAACTTAAAAAGTTCCATGTGATTTATTAGGTCCCACCAAACCACACTTACTCTCTGGGTCAAGGTCTGCTAGCAACAGGAGAAGCGACCGCCATCAGGTTGAGGAAGCCGGTCTTGCGCATAAGAAAGAACATTCTGCAATCTGCGCGCTACCATGGCCAACAAACGCCTTTAAACAAGCAACTTTTCGCACCTTCTCTCTCCGACCCCTTCCTCCATCAAATGGCTCCACCAAATTCTCCCTGTCACCTAACCAGCCGTCTCTCATCACAATCATATTCAAACGACTAACTTGTATGGCGAGACGAATATTATCGATCACGTGCTTCAGATAGTAACCTGTTCCTACATAAATATTTGGCCCAACGAGTGTGTACCGAAAGCAATCGTATGCTCGCCAATGGATCTTTTGAATCCCTTGATGAGAATGTTTGCAACACCACCTTGATAATTGAACATCGACCTTCAGGATTGCGTTCGGCAAACGGTGAATAAAGCGGATCCAAAAACTGGGATTTGAAGCAGGCGGTGGATTTGTGCCGTCTTCTAATGTATGTTTTTACGTAGGATTTTTAATGACGTTTTTGTTAACCTAAAAGTATTTAATATGTCTCTTTAAGTCTGGACAGTCGTACTTTTTCCATGACTTCTCGCTAGAACGCTGCAATAATATTATGTGCTACCAAATATGGTAGCACAGTGATAGGCAAATGAAAGAAACCTGCTGTTTGAGGAACAGAAAATAATGTTCGTTCATGCATTTAGGCTGTGGCAGAAGAGGGCCTAGTAGGCTAATGCCTATGGGCTCGCCACACCTAACCAGCGGCATTAGGAAAGTGAGTCCCCTTGAGTACCCACTTCGCCCACCTCTGCCTCCTCACATCGTTCCCAACAGAAGCCCTTGCTTCCTCACCTTGCCCCATAAACAGACAACTTATCTACCCTTTACCTCCTACCTTATAGCAAGCCAATATCGATATGATATAAACTGGAATACACACCAGTCGCTCTGCTGTTATTTCTGGTCATAGATGCCGATATTGCAGGCAAATCGCACGGAAAGTCTTCTCTTGACTGTTGTGATGGTGTTCAGCTTCTTTCCTATCGGAGGGGACAAGAAGGATTGCTAGAAATTGCAGTCAGCAGACTAAGACACTAGCTTTGCCATTCTTGCAAGCAGCCCTTCGACCCGATTTAATTCTTCTGGCATGCATTTATAAGGGAAAATTAAGAGGAATTTCGTTCTCTTATTGGGTGTCCGTCACTTATCATCGATCTTGGAAAGGTTGCAGTATTCTCTGATTCATTAAATTTGCCTCTGCTATTTGTTAATTCCTCAAAAGGTTTTCCCAAAAGTTTTGGAGACTTACGGTTCGCAATTCAAATTCTAATTTACTTAAGGCGCACCATCAGCATACCTGGGCAAAACTTCATGCATACAGCAAAGGGAGCACGTACCCCATACTCAACAGCAGTTGACAAATTTTTGTCCTCTCATTTGTCCCCCTTTATGCGATAGGGCGGTTCTTTCCACACCCAACAACCATTATTTCGTCTAGATAGGACAAAACCTGTTCGTCTTAGACCTTGACTTTGCCGTTGCTATCGCCCCGTCCCGGAACCCACTCGGGGTAACTGTTCCCGCATAGTCATCGCATTCGTCAAATTTGAATGTAGACACTACAGCGCTAAGACCCTAGTGCAGCATTTGACTGAACACTGTTTAGATATGTGTCGTCATACTGACCGATTAAAAATTAACAGATGTGGTTACTTCCGGCCTGCTGCGAAATTCTGGGCACAGGTCTTCTATTGTTGTATAAGACACCGACTAGGCAACGATTTGCGGGGCCGGGTGGTTGGTCCAAATGCACAAATCGCCCATATTCTTGATTCACGTGATTCCGGAGTTATCTAACTACAATATTGCTGATCGTCATTGCACTTTAAAGTTACACACAAGGGCAACAGTTTCGAAAATCTTGCAGTCGAACTGATCAACTACATGTGAAGTACAAATCTGATGTCTGTTTTTTTTTGCGAGACTTTCCGTGTGTATGCATATGTATACCAGATGGCTTTGAAAATCTGCCTTGAGCAGCATTCGAAGGTCACGGTCCAAAAATGTGGCCAGCTGTACTTGTCGGGCTAAAGAGTGCGAAAGTGGCTCAGTGGCGGAGACTAAAGATAAAGAATAACGGTCGGTCAGTACCTACATGCATCTCAATCTCCCGCACACTATTATATAGACAGATTTGCTTCGAAGATCGTTCATCTTCGGAGTTATTGTTTGAAGTTGACGTTCAACGCTAGTTAATTCTTTTTGTTTGCCATTTTCAACTGTTATGCTATAGTGAAGTCGTTTTTAGCCTTAAATTCCAGGAATCCTTCCGCATAACTAAAGGATTGTTCCCCACGGCTTGAATTCTTAACTTTTTCGAAGAATTCTGACCTCTTAAGTTATTTGATACTGATCACTACTGGCTGGCTATTAACCGAAGACACAAGAAGTCATATCTCCTGGTATTTCTCTACTTGCATTTCTCTTGCAACGTAAACCTCCCAATGGTTCCACTTGAAAAAGTCAGAATCATAAACTACGTCGGTCCGTTATTCTTTGGCCTCTTTGACCGATATTGTTACTCTCGGGCAATGACCAACCTATGTCGAAATCGAAGAATTCCATACTAACTGTCGCTGTATACCCTACACCTTGTCTCTTTTTACAGATGGTTGCACTGGATAGCCGACCCAACGGTCCCTGCCACATAGGAGATTAGGTTAGATTTTTTTTTACGTGGACCTATAAAACGAGTAGAATCGCGACTTCGGCGTCTTATGAATATTTGTAGATGTCTCGATCGAGAATCCAGGTGGAAATTAAGAACAGTTTCCCTGGTGAAAAAGGAGGAAATGCCACCCGAGCCAACTCGTTTATTCCACAATTTATCTTTAGTTCATTATACATGCGTCCATTTTTCCCCAAACTCGACCTTCTCAACGGACCATCCCAGTCTTCCCGTTTTGCATGACCCTAAATAACGAAAAGTCCTAATCTGACTTACCGTATTCATTCGGGCCCGAACTTCAGTCATTCTATCTCTCGAAGCTTTTTCAGTAAAGTACAGAATACTGCTGACAAAACTTGTTTACTCTGCTCAAATTCATGCAATTGTCGACGAACAAAGTAAATTCAACTTCTCAGATAATCATCTCTCTGTGTTTGATATTCCTTCACATCTAATTAGACTACCCAAATGCAGCAAGAAAACAGTAAATAACTTAACGCAATAAGGACTCTGTACATTAGTTATTTTTGCTTCAAATTTTTAGTAGTTCGATAAAGTAGCGGGTAACTTATGGCACGTTGTCTTCGTTGAAACCATATTCCCTGGAAAGTACCGGGCGCACAGGCAAGGAAAGGAGTTACCAGGAAACTACGTAACAAGCTTCTCGAAAATTCTTCACAACTGCATATTCTTGGAATGCCTATTTGTGGTACTACGCACTACGCCAAAAAACAGGACCATCCCAGCCGTCCTCCTTAGCGCTGTCTGACACTATCTCGCTTTCTGATAAATCATATTTATGCGCAGTGTATTAGGGCAATATGACAGCTTTGTACACCTTGAGTTTCGTATTAAGATGGAGACCGTGTCGATTCCAGACCACGTTCTGCATGCGTCCAAAGGCTTGGCTGGGTTTGGCGATCCGATGGGTGATCTCATCGTCGACTTAAGTGCTGGGGTAGAGATTGCTGCCCAGGTACGTATAGGTATCCAGAAATTTCAGTTTGGCGCCATTGACATTAGTGTGGGCTGCGGTGTAGATGGTATTGGGTGGCGGCTGATGCATCACAACCGTTTTCTCAGTGTTGATGCGAAGTCCAAAGTTGTCACAGGCGGCAACGAAGAGGTCCTCCAATACACACATGTGAGATGTAAGCCGCTCAACATCCCCGTTGTGTGAAATCCTGGTGCTTGTGTTTGAGGGGCCAGGTCGTGTACGTAGGACACGACAGTTCGACCGTCGTAGTCCGACGATGTCCACCGTATGCTCCATGGGAAAGTGGAGCAGGGACGGTGACTTGCGCGTGAATTAGTTTAAAGTGATAGTAGACTTGCGCTGCATCTACCGCACTCTCCTCCTCCCCACCTGAGCCCGGTGTCATGACAGAGTCAAGAAGACCGGAGGCGGGAGAGGACGCAGGTGGCTGGCGCGGCTGGGTCCCCTAAGCCCTAACCGCCCCAAGGCGTGCCACCACACCTCCATGTTCGGCATTTGTTATGGGAGCGCAACCCGAATAACGCCTGCCGTGCCCTAATGTGGCCCCCGTGTTGGTCCAACGCATCTACCACGTGGCCCGTTTAGGGGGCACACACACACAAACAAACGTGCGAGTACAGAGAAGTATCCACACCTGACAGGCAAAAGCAGGATTCGGACTAGCGCATCTTCCAAGAAGTCCGTTATGCGGTTCTAAGAAACAGGCAGCAGAAACTCACCACCGCCAGGTGCAGGGACCCACCGACCATCCGTGGAACGTCGCCGCGGCCTGCGATCGAGCAGGTCGGTCTCAAAGCGAGGGGTGCAGCCTGGAAGGTCTGATGTGAGACCACGCTGTCACTAACGTCTGGTTCATCCGCCGCGAAGGTGATCCGCCTATTGCCCATTGAGGAGACAAGCGGACGATGTGCGTCTGAGGACTTCCGCGAGCTTGAAACTATCACGGTGCGCTCAAAGCCGTGGCTTGGAAGGTTGCCAACTGACGGGATAACTCGGACTGCATGGTCAGCACAATGTGTGTTTTGTGTGGAGTGGCTGACTGGCGGACTGAGAGTCAGGGTGCAATGGCTCCTTCTTAATATGGTCTTTATGGCACTCTCACTCCGTGGGATCCGAGCTAGGTGAAGTGGTACGCCCAGGGTCGGCTCCGGCCGCGACAGCCAACTGCGCCCTCCCATCTCCGGTCTTCTTGACTCTGTCATGACACCGGGCTCAGATGGGGGGAAGAGGAGAGAGTGCGGTAGATGCAGCGCAAGTCTACTATCTATTTAAACTAAATCACGCGCAAGTCACCGCCCCTGCACCACCCTTCCGTGGAGTATACGGTGGACATGGTCGGACTACGACGGTCGAACTGTCGGGCTTACTGAAGGCCAACCCGGCTGTTCTCTCTGCTTGCCTTAAGATTTAGCCCTATCATTCATTTGACTTCTGCCTTTAGTATTAGGCGCGGTCGGATTCTTGGCAATGTACAACTTCAAATATCGTTTTCGAAAGGTATTATGTGTTATCTCGATTTACAGCAATTGTGAGTGGTTTACCCGGCACGCAATCTTTTTACCTAACGACTTCCGCTTTCAAAAGAGGTCAACTTAACAATGAAGCGTTTTCTTTTTCCTAAGCACATCACCCTGTATAACTGCTCAATTTTGTATCATACGTATTTGTAAAACCAATATGCTAACGCGCAATTCTTCATACATTTTTCGAACATTGAATTTTTACTCAAGCACGAAAAAATAATTTGCTATACCAATTTTGCCAAAATCAACGTTGAAGTACTTGTTTAAAATCTCGGCTAACATTTCACGGTATTAACTTAAAGACATTGTACTCGGCTCTTATGTACACCGAGCGGTTATTAATGGCTACAAACACCTGTTAGACATTTGATAGCCCAATACGTGAAATCCATGTTCGGCATTTGTTATGGGAGCGCAACCCGAATAACGCCTGCCGTGCCCTAATGTGGCCCCCGTGTTGGTCCAACGCATCTACCACGTGGCCCGTTTAGGGGGCACACACACACAAACAAACGTGCGAGTACAGAGAAGTATCCACACCTGACAGGCAAAAGCAGGATTCGGACTAGCGCATCTTCCAAGAAGTCCGTTATGCGGTTCTAAGAAACAGGCAGCAGAAACTCACCACCGCCAGGTGCAGGGACCCACCGACCATCCGTGGAACGTCGCCGCGGCCTGCGATCGAGCAGGTCGGTCTCAAAAGCGAGGGGTGCAGCCTGGAAGGTCTGATGTGAGACCACGCTGTCACTAACGTCTGGTTCATCCGCCGCGAAGGTGATCCGCCTATTGCCCATTGAGGAGACAAGCGGACGATGCGTCTGAGGACTTCCGCGAGCTTGAAACTATCACGGTGCGCTCAAAGCCGTGGCTTGGAAGGTTGCCAACTGACGGGATAACTCGGACTGCATGGTCAGCACAATGTGTGTTTTGTGTGGAGTGGCTGACTGGCGGACTGAGAGTCAGGGTGCAATGGCTCCTTCTTAATATGGTCTTTATGGCACTCTCACTCCGTGGGATCCGAGCTAGGTGAAGTGGTACGCCCAGGGTCGGCTCCGGCCGCGACAGCCAACTGCGCCCTCCCATCTCCGGTCTTCTTGACTCTGTCATGACACCGGGCTCAGATGGGGGAAGAGGAGAGAGTGCGGTAGATGCAGCGCAAGTCTACTATCTATTTAAACTAAATCACGCGCAAGTCACCGCCCCTGCACCACCCTTCCGTGGAGTATACGGTGGACATGGTCGGACTACGACGGTCGAACTGTCGGGCTTACTGAAGGCCAACCCGGCTGTTCTCTCTGCTTGCCTTAAGATTTAGCCCTATCATTCATTTGACTTCTGCCTTTAGTATTAGGCGCAGTCGGATTCTTGGCAATGTACAACTTCAAATATCGTTTTCGAAAGGTATTATGTGTTATCTCGATTTACAGCAATTGTGAGTGGTTTACCCGGCACGCAATCTTTTTACCTAACGACTTCCGCTTTCAAAAAGAGGTCAACTTAACAATGAAGCGTTTTCTTTTTCCTAAGCACATCACCCTGTATAACTGCTCAATTTTGTATCATACGTATTTGTAAAACCAATATGCTAACGCGCAATTCTTCATACATTTTTCGAACATTGAATTTTTACTCAAGCACGAAAAAATAATTTGCTATACCAATTTTGCCAAAATCAAAGTTGAAGTACTTGTTTAAAATCTCGGCTAACATTTCACGGTATTAACTTAAAGACATTGTACTCGGCTCTTATGTACACCGAGCGGTTATTAATGGCTACAAACACCTGTTAGACATTTGATAGCCCAATACGTGAAATGCATGGTTGCCCCGGTAAACGATGCATCTTGTCAGATTGATTATCGTCTGAGGGTTTTATCGCACCAGTTATTTGTCATTCCACTCTGCCCTCATGCGCAATTCGGATCTCATCTATTGTCTCAAAACACCGCAGCAACCACAACGCTACCCGTTTCCACTACTTAGTCAAATCAGATCAGGACAAATAGTATTTTCAGCGCCCTTGCGATTTTTCGGTGTTTACTGTGATTTCTGCATTATGAGCATCGGTCCAGTTTTGACACGTGTGAATGAGATATACACCTAGCCAGCCACTGCACCTGTCTTCATTGTTACTTGGCTTGACCTCGTTATGATCGTTGTCACACGAGTTTCATTCACTAGAGGTTGCGGACTTACGCTCGAAGCCATCTTCAGAGACAACAACGCAAAAGAGATTGAACTATAAGATGCGGTTGCCATGCAAGAACGCACCTAATCAGATTAGCATCTACGAACGTCGCAGTTAGTCAGCTCGATGTGATGATCGCTTGATCGCCCGCATCGCAGTCCTTAATCACCTCAATTAGCATGATAATCACTTGATCACTTGGTTCACCGATACTGTTATTGAAAGTAGTGTTCCTACTTTCGCTCCCCGCATGATTAATTACTCCCTGCAAGCGAATTCAGAGGGATGAATATGTAGAAAGAGGTCGCTACAATTGTTGACAGACAGTGAGCTGGAGAACCATAACTCAAGAGGCTCGTGGTTCATGGTTGCTTTCCTTCTTAAAAAGTGCGGCCTCGTCTAACTTGAAGATGTGCCCGAGTCCTGTCGACTGAACCACGAGTTAAGAGTCAGACTCGTTCCTCATCACTGTTGCCTTGTTTTCGACTATCAACGTTCAAATTCATATTTCAGTGTTTCTGGTGTATGATTTGCGGACAACCACACCAGACTCAATAAATGACTAGGCGTTTCCTCTTGTGGCAATCGACCTCATGTTTTGAATCCTGGTTATTGCCCTCGGTTTATATGCAACCCTAAATCTCCAATCTCACAGATACCAAATAGCTTTTGGTACGTTCGTGACGTACGAGTGCGTTCGCCAAAATTTAGGGTCGGTGTGATGTTGTCTCGTCTTCCGTGGCATGCACTGGTGGATGAAATCGCGCAGATAGATATTTACTGAGTCCTCTTTGAAGTTATTGTAATTTGACCACCCTGTCTTCCGACTGACTGCAGTGCGTCTCAACGCACCGATGTAACACCCTTGAAAAACCGTGTTTCTGGTTGACTAGGTGGTTTCTGTCGAAGTTCAGTACTTGTGTTGTACCCGTTTTCTTCCTGAACACCTCAGTTCTTAAGCCACCACAATATTTGCATCGGACGAGATCATCAAGGGAGGTCAGTTGGCCGCTTCTTCCCCCTTCATTGTAAATCTTATGTCTTGGAAGACGACGTTGAGACGTTCTTTGAGTGCCTTCTCGCGGTCCTTTCGATGCTACAAAGCATGTACGCCTGATTTTTGTTTGCTGTCTCTGATGCTACCTTCTAGCGTCCATCCAAAACGCCAGGCGAATCAAATTCGTCCAGCTATCGAACGTCTTTACACTCCAGGGATTACTACAGCTCACATTTGCGTTTTCATCGTTCTTAACACAGCCTGAGCAGTGACTGAAACTGGAAAGACAGTGACGTTGATGTGGTGCAAGTCCTCTCTATACTTTCGCGTGCAAGTCATAATCAACACGCATTAATGTCCGATATCAACCGCGTCACTCACATTCCACTCAACCTCGCCTTAAAACGTTTTATTGAAGCATCGATGTGCAATCCGGATTACAAAGCAGGTCAAATCTACTCGTTTTGTCACTACGTTGGTCGTGAACTCTAGATAAATCCAACAGTCAACTTAGATGTCTCAGCGTTCCTATTTAGAGGTGCACTGCTTGCCCCTTACCGGGTAGGAGAATAGAAGGTGTCGTAAACAAACGCTGTTTCACACCATCGTTTCAGTAGGCCGTTGCTATTTGACTTAGAAAACGCCGCCAGCGCACAGTAAACAAGGTATCTCATCCCTACCCCATACTTCCATAGTGACATTGTGCACTTTTGTTGTTATTCCACCCACAATGAGGGCCTTGAGGCAAGATACATTAAAGAAGCCAAACGATAGGTAAGGTTGCACCAATAACCTGAACGCAACCTGGAGTAATTATAGACCCTAAGAGACTCACAAGGACGAAATTGGAGACCGAAACACGCTATCCGAACCATTGCCTGCCTCTAGACAACGCTAGTACCCGATCAACAAAGATGATGAAAAACTTAGCTCTTACTGTGCGAAAATAACCTCTTTTTACACAGCATGTGCAGTGCTGGGTTATCCCGGCTTATATATCTCGTGCCGCAGAGATTGCACGTTATCCAGCACCACTGACTGACTGGCGACACAAAATAAGCCCAGGGATGCACAGACTATAGTGAAATGAAAACCTCCATGATCATTAAGACAGCTTACGATTCCTGGCACACCTAAGCCGCGTCGATAATCAGCGCCAGTAAAGAAAATGTGGTGTTCAAAAGGGCACTTTCTGAAGCCTTAGCCATTATGCTGTAGAAATTACGTCGACTGCTATTTTTAGTCAGCGAAAAAGCCACAAACGGACTAATTAAGAAAACCAACCGCGGGCTTAATCGGGGCGCTCATCTGCACGAGAAAATGAGGTTGGTGCAGCAGATGACCAACACACAAGCAACCAACACTTACTCGATTCCAGCAGACGTCTACAAGCGCAGAGACCACCAACCTCTACAAATTATCCTCATTGCCACAGGCTATACGAGGACACATAGCCCAGAACTTTAAGAATATCACTGTCCATATGCGCAAGCTAAGAAATAAATATACGCTAGTCACACAAGGATCTTTCCTTATAATTACCAGCAACACTTTGGCTCACATTCTTCTCAGTTGCCTGACTGTATACATGAAGTTAGTTTGAACTTACTTTTAATGCGCTTTCTCACGCCTCAGGGGCTTGTCCCAGTCAAGCCGATTAGAGATGAGATTGGACTCGGTGGCCGAAAAAGGCCAACGAATGTACGACACCCTCCACCTTATCATCAATGACAGCTCACTGTAATGTGTATAGTATCTCATATTTGGAGTTTCACTTCGGAAAACATTCAAACCGATGACAAGATTGTGGTCAGGCATTCGGTTGGTCCCAGTCCTCTGTATGTGATCGCCGAAAGATTCTAGTCAACAGAAAACTGAAAAATCCGTTGGCCGTACTCTTCACAACGTTTGTTACGGCACGGAGTCTTTTACCTTTTGTCAAAACCAAACCCGGTGGCTCAACCCATTTTACTAAAACGCATTTATACGACAGTGAAGGTGAGGTATCACAAACAGATCCGGGACAGATTCGGGAATCAACTTACTTGTGATTGGTACGTCTCCGATCATGCCCGATCTAACTGGTCTCGCTGTTATGGACTGTACTTCTCCACGCGGAAAGATTTGCGGCAGCGGATCTAGAAAGTTCAACCCGTTCTCCTCGTCAGTGACGGAGACCGATTATGGAAGATACAAGTACCACTTCCATTTCTTGACGAACTATGTCAAGTCAGGTTGTAAGTCTATCCGTTCTTCGACACCTCCAAATGGGAACGGTGCCGAACCGAGGGTAGCATCACTGAGTTCGTGAGGTGGACGACGAAGAACGTTCCAAAGCTGCCTCAGTCGTCTTTCTTGAATGGCCTGGGATATTCTTGCTATTTCATCCCAGCGGGTGTGGACTGTCTCATTTAAGACAAAGTCGGTGTAGTTCACTCGAAGGATGTTCCTCGAGCAGTGATGGTCGAATACCTCCAGTTTCCGCGCATATACGCTCACAACCCAGAACCCACAACCACAGAAAAGAACAGACCGGACCGATGCACGATACACGCGAATAATCATGGCGATAAAGATGCTGCGTTTGGTCCATAGGCACTTTCGAACGATTAAGAAAAGCCGTCGAGCAGCATCGATTCGGGCGAAACTGTCGCCCTTACTCTGTCCATTGAGCAGCAGCCTCGTCCCGAGGTATTTAAAACGGCTAACTTATTCAAGGTGCCTTCTACTGGTCAGGTATGTGGCTTGAAAATACTTTGGTCTTCCCAAACGTTTGTGAATAAACCGAGCGACTAAGTTATCTCGTTCCACCGTTTCACCATAAAACTGCCGGTCGCCAAAGTTTGGAGTTAGTAAGGCGATATCATCAGCATATTCGAGATCAGTCAGCCGGCGTCCGGTCGCAAACTCAGCACCGAAAACTTCCCATACAGCCTTCCCAGGGATCCAGTTAATAGAGTTGCTAAACAGAATGGACGACCGGATATAACCTCATCGGACGCTGGATCGAATACCGAACGGTTAGAAGAGATTATTATGGATCAGAACTTGCGCAGTGATAGAGTTGATAGTAGGCCTTGCTAATGACAATAATTTTTGCCGGTTAAGCGTCATTATCTGCCACAGCGATCTACAATGGACGGTATTTACCGCAATGGTGAAGCCAACAGAGCAGACGGCTGTCGGTTATTGGCAGCTATGGCGGAATTCACGAATGGGTCTCACTGGGAATATCTGGTCTGCAAATCCCCTCCCAGCACGTAATCCTGTTTGGTTGGGCCTCGTTCTAGAGTCACACAATCTGGCCTTACCTGAGGAGGGACAAAATAGAAGATCTTCGCGGCAAAATTGAGGAACCTTATGCCGTGGTAGTTCTCACTTCTTTAGGGCGAGTCTCTCTGCTCTTTTTCAATCACCTCCTGGAACCAGGACGCCAGAGTGTAAACAGAAAGCTTGTAGTTTTCACCGGATGCGTGGTTGCTGCGCAGCCTTCATATGTTATCGGTGACTTATCATTCAGAAGAGGTCGCATGACACTATCCAGGTTGGAGAGGGATAAAAGTGCGCTGCAGAGGATATCGAGGGCGTCGTGGATTAAATATCGAAATCGAGAAGGCGATCGAAGTGCTCACACAATCTTTCGACCTTGGCCGAGTTTTCAGCACCAAAATCGTCATTCACGTTGCTAACAGAGTCAGTCAGTGCAGCGGACTTACTGCTAACTTGGTGGATAATTTGGTAGAGTTTTTGAGAGTCACGAGCGTTTGAGGTCTGTTCTATAGAGGTCGCAGTTTTATCCCAATGTTTCTTCCGGTCATCCTCCGAAGTTGACAGAAGGGATCATCATTACGGGACCTGGCTCCCATCGCCCAATCGACTGATGTTTTCAGCGATGAACACTGGCTACTGCCTTCTCCATCGGCTCGAGTCGCAAAAAAGGACCACCTTTCTTTGCCCAGAGCCTCGATAGTGCTGGGTTGGCTGATTTTTGCGGCATCGAGGCGTATAACACGTGGCATTTTGGGCGCGGATAAGAGGTAAACTTTCAAGCGTGTGCGAACGAGAACATGGTCCGACCCATGGACGTTATTAATCTCTGCATCACGCACCGATCTGGTATCGTAAATTCAGATGCGGAACCTTAAACTGCTTAGAATGTAGTTGACCTGACCGACCGTATGACCTGTATTTGATACTGGAAGCACGTGTTGGTGCCAAACAGTTCTTATCAGCAAAGTTCAGCAGCCTTTCACAATTGTCACATCGAAAACCAAATCCAAAGCGGCCAATAAGGTGACCGTTTGTACAGTCGCCAGGCCCAATCCGGTAGTTCCACCCCCCGGCAGTAACCAGTAAATCGTGGCGAGGGAGTCTTTCAGCTAACGCTTGTAGCTGAGAGTAAAATGCTTCTTTATAGCGCTGTCCGGTAGCTGAAGCTGGTGTGTCCGGTAGCGGTGTGAAGCTGGTGGTGTTTGTGAAATGCCCCCTCAGTCGCCCGTAGGTCACCCAGCCATTGATTGGTCCTCAAGCAAGTAGTGCACGGTTCGCGTGTGGCGAGATGGCGATCGTCACAACGTGTGTACCAGAAGAGTCGCATCGGCCAATGTGGTAGATAGCGAATGTGAGTTGGCCCCCGAGCGCCTGAGTCAGGAATTCGGACGTCAGACAGGCAGCAGACATGCACCTTGTACTGATAAAGGCTGTGCGCCGTCAGACTTAGGGTATCAGAGTCCATGAACGTTCGCGCATTCCAGCGCCCAATACCAAGAGTCAATTCCCGACTTGCATGCTCATTATCTATGCCATCCCGAAGCAACTCTAACTTCTGTGGACCGACCACGTCTTCGAGAGTGATAGGCACCCACCGAAGTGATTCTTCCACAGGGTACTTCACTACGGGTCTTCATGACTAAGGATACAAAAGCCTACGAGTACCGCTTGAAAAATTTACTCAGATCTTTTGAAGTAAACTGCAAGTCCTGCGGGGCACGCGCACATTGCCAGCAGCCACGGAGTAGCGGAGCAGTATTCGAAGGTAGGGGGATACAGGGAACCGGGGAGAATAATGAAAAGCGCTCTGTACTATCGAGGGCCAATATCAATGCTATGCCGAGAAACATTGTAAACGTCAAACAATCTTTCAGCCCCTGACCGCACTGTGAATGCATATTTCGGCTTATAATTGCCCTTTTTGAATATCTCCCAGTCCAGTTTTACGTATAGTTACTATTCTGCCGCCGCTAATCGAGCTGCTCTAACTTTCGGGCCTACTTAGCCATCGCGCAAACTATAACTTAAGCGTGATCAAGATGGCCATTGTATATCACGGTAGGAATACAATCATCGTAATTCTAATATCCAGAACCTATCTACTTAGAGTAGATTGTGGGACACGAAGAAGCGTGTTTGTGAGGTTTCATTTATTTGCCACTGGCTGACCCCGTTACTTACTACTCTGCTGCCGCCGCCTTCCTCTCTTCTTCTTCTTCTTCTTCTTCTTCTTCTTCTTCTTCTTCTTCTTCTTCTTCTTCTTATTATTATTATTATTATTATTATTATTATTATTATTATTATTATTATTATTCTTCCTACTATTCCGCCTCCTCGTCATCCCATCCGCCTCCTACCCCTCCTCTTTTACTCTCTAAATCATTTTCATCGCTTTTTATTTTCCATTCTGCAATAACGTCCCCTTTCCTCTAACCCTAATCTCTAACTTTCATCGAATCCTGATCTCTTACTGACTCATCGTTTGCCTTTTAGATTACACGTTACCTTATGTCTACTCTCGGGTCCGAACCCACCAGCCATGGGCCAGATACACCAACGTCTTCGGTCACGGGAAACAGTATCACGTTGGAGGGCGGAAACAATTCAGTGGAAAAACCGGCTCCGGTTTTCCTACCTGTTGGGGCTGCAGTCAGTGCGAAGTACCGAGGCGCCTTTTGCGAAGCCCTTATCGAACGCGTTGAACTAAATTTTCGACTCCGTGTCCAACTGAAGAAGAACAAGGTAAGCTTTCAGCCTTATTTCTGCCTAATTTCGGCTGGTTTCATGCACCGTAATGTGCTGGCTTTTTACTAAACCCATATGTAAATTACGCCTACGAAAGCCTACTTCTCCCTGGACATTCATGTTTTTGTGGATAGTTTTAAGGTACTGTATGACGATTACTGTAGCCTACTGGTTTAGGTTTATTGATTCTGCTCTCAAGTAGGCGGCATAATGGAGCTTAGTCACAGCAAAGTCGCCTCTTGGTAGGGACATTTAGGGATACATGAATTTGTTTTAGGAAAAGCATATAACTTGCAGTTAAGGAAATGCCACGAAGTGACAAGGCAGATTGTGTTAAAAAATATGTACATATTAACTAAACCATGTTAAAACGTAACCACTGTTTATGCAGCAGCAGCAGAATGGAGTAAAGCATTGCATCTTCAAATGTATTCATAGATTTTAGAAGGTATTCCAATTACCGATTTTTTAACGTCTGACCTGCTGCCGCAACTGCACTCAGGGTTTCCAAACTGTGAGCTTTATGCTTTCCATAGAAGGAAAATCATGCATTTCTCTATGCTATAAAGAAGATATCATAGATGACTCAACACTTTCAATGAATATGATTCGTTTTATATGCTTCCCGAGCAACATTAATAAATAGACATTTCTTGATCTTAAAAAGTATCACGATTACAAACCTTTTAAGAGCGAAACACACCCTTCATTCGAGTTTAAAATTTAAAGACGTAATTTGCTACCAAATGAGTGCAAGAAGGAATCTTTTCGTCCATGCTTTCTATGACATCTTGGTCGTTGGTGGCGCAGGGACGGTGGCTTGTGCGTTATTCAGCTTGTAGTGGTAGTAGATGTGCGCCGCATCTACCGCACTCTCTCCTCATTCTCCACATGTGTCCGGTGTCAGGACGAAGGCAAGGAGCCAGAAGGCGGGAGAGGACGCAGTTGGCTGCGTGGAAAGAGCCCACCCTTAGGCTCGCCACCATACCGGCTCGGATCCCACGGAGAGGGAGTGCCATAGAGGCCACACCAAGTAGGAGCCGTTGCAGCCCGACTCTCAGTCCACCGGTCGCCCACTCCACACAACCACAAACTAGGCTGACTGCGAGGTCCGAGTTATCCCGTCAGTTGGCAACCTTCGAAGCACGCTTTTAGCTCACCCTGCTAGTCTCAGGCTCGTATCACACATGTAAAAGAAGAGCTACCTAAAAAGGAGCCTAAGAACACACTTCCCACTTACGTGAGAGTTGCCGATTGTGGTTTGTGACGGTGGGCGCGTTCATATGTTGTGAAGGGCTGTGCTGATGTGGTATGGCCGGCGGCGTTCCACCGCAGGTTTTCACGGCGGCACACGGGATCGAATTGGCCATTGCTGTAAGTGAACGTGCATGGGTAGTGTGGGCAGCTGAGGCAGATGCGACAAGTGTATGCTAGTGCTTCTGCTAATGGCTTGCCAGTCTGTGCGATGGACTCGCAGCTGAGGTGGAAATGACTGAGTTTCTGGCTTGGTTGGAGTAGACGATCCTGATCTTCGCTCCAAACAGGAGTATTGTCAAGATGACGGCCTTACACATCTTCAGTGTGGTGTTCAGATGAAGGCCGTGGCGATTTCACACTGAGGCTTGCAGCCGATCGAAGGTCTGGCTGGCTTTGGAGCTCCAGCGCACAGCCTCATCGATTTTGTTTTGCTTGAGAGTGTGGTATCTAGATAGGTGAAATTTTCCACGGTTTTAAGTTGGGTGCCGTTGATATTGATTTGTGGCATATTATATTTATTGGGAGGTGACGGCTGTTGCATGACTATGGCATGACTACGCAAGGCTACTATCACTTAAAACTGATTCACGCGCAAGTCACCGTCCCTGCACCACCTGGTGTGGAGCATACGGTGGACCTCGTCGAAATCGACGGTCGAACTGCCACGGCTTTGTCCATGTTGATTGTTAGTCCGAAGCTGGTGCAAACCGGCGGCACAGACGTCCGTGCTCCTTTGCATATCCTCATCTGTCATGGTTTTGAATGCACAGCCGCCCGCGATGAGCAGGTCGTGGACAGCAGCCGTAGATAGGCGCGTCGGGGTCTGCATGCACGCGCTATTGAAATGCTCGTCGGTCCTGTAGACGATGCCAACCCCAGGGCACTCGGCTAGGTAGTCTTCCATCATCATGGCAATGAGCATCAGACTGAAGTGGTTGGGAGCGAGTACAGAGCCCTGCTCAACTCCGTTGGTCACTGCAAACGCTTCGGATAATGTCCCATTATCCTTGATGCGCGCCATCATCCCGTCGTGGAGCTGATTAACCATGTGCGTGCATCGCTCAGGACAGTCGACGTTCTGCATTCCATCGTGGTTAACCGTGTCGAAGGCTTTCTTCAGATCCACGAAAGTAATGGATAGGTGGGTTTACATCTCCTGGCACTTCTGTTGTAGCTGGCGGGCGGTGAAGGTTATATCGATCGTTCCGCGGTGCCGTAGGAAGCCACGTTGCTTTTCCGGAAGAAGCCTCTGTTCTAGATGACCGTTAAGACGATTGAAAAGAATGA
Organism: Schistocephalus solidus; assembly: GCA_017591395.1. NCBI lineage: Eukaryota > Metazoa > Platyhelminthes > Cestoda > Diphyllobothriidea > Diphyllobothriidae > Schistocephalus > Schistocephalus solidus. The sequence continues at coordinate 28,660 of WEDG01002946.1, forward strand.
GAGCGAAGATCTTTCTGATAACGTTGAGTGGCGTGGTTCCTCTGCTGCTACTGCATAAACAGTGGTTACGTTTTAACATGGTTTAGTTAAAATGTACATATTTTTTAACACAATCTGCCTTGTCACTTCGTGGCATTTCCTTAACTGCAAGTTATATGCTTTTCCTAAAACAAATTCATGTATCCCTAAATGTCCCTACCAAGAGACGACTTTGCTGTGACTAAGCTCAATTATGCCGCCTACTTGAGAGCAGAATCAATAAACCTAAACCAGTAGGCTACAGTAATCGTCATACAGTACCTTAGAACTATTCACAAAAACATAAATGTCCAGGGAGAAGTAGAGCCCCGCCAGCAGCATAGGACGAGTGTGTTTGGTACCGCGCTCGGTGAGTGCCCCACTACCATTAGAAAGCACTATCTCGAGGGATAGGATAATCGGTGGCCATTTTAAAGTTCGAATCCCTAAAACAAGGAAAGTATTCTTAAGGACGCGATATTCTTTCTAGAATCGCTGTGGCGGAACCTTGACAGTTTATTTAAACTAGATGATGAAGATCGATCAATATTGCCTAAATTGTATCTGGGTGGATTCTGCTGGTGAGGAGGCAGTCAAAACCCCCGGACACCCAGGTCCTGCTGTGCTCAAAATCCACGTCATGTGGCTGCGAATTCAACTGGGTTGGAGTGACCGTGTCCTAACAACAGCTAATGAACGCCTGCCTAAGCAGATCTTCCATGCTGACGTCACTACGGGTGCTCATAGGCGAGACAGAAAAAAACATTGATAGAGGGGAACCTTAAAGCCTCCTTTCGAGTGCCTAGTAATCAACCAAAATGCCAGGAAAACACTTGCCAAGGACCGGCATGCAAAACGGTCCGTCATAAAATCAGTTGACAAGGGTAAAGGGACAAACGGACACCAAAAACCTCATTAACACCCAACCCATCTCAGTATTCAAACAGGAATAGGCACACACCATCTCAGTATGCTCAGACCGTCGATGCGCGTTCACGGCATTATTTACCGTCATTATAACACAAATTCTGCATTGGGGAGGTGCATTAGCCTTTTGTCATCGAAGTTCGCTGGTTTTGACTCCATCGTACCAACATATTTTTCAGGCAACTGTGTCAATTGAGAAGTCGGGCCTCGTGTCTGGTCCTGTGGAGCTCAATGCCGAGGTCATGGTGCTCGTCAGTTCTGGCGAAAATTCCAGTCCATCTCAACAGGTGGCCACTATCTTGCGAATAACTGATCAAAGCCTTTACACTGTCAGTAAGTCACCTTTTACAAGCCTCTTCCGTTAGATGCTCTTGCTACTGATAAGACTGGGTTGGACTAGATTATATACTCTATTAGAGGCAGGATTTTCTGCTTGAACCCCGACAGTCAATCTTCCAACAATCAGCCGAGCGGTCGGCGGGGTCGTCTTCATCCGAGTTTTCAGCTATCTATTATCGGTACTTATTAAAATTAATGAATATACCAAGTCGCCTTTCGAATTCATTAATGTATTTCTAAAATCAGCCCAACTTCTCCTTTCCTCGTTCTGAAAGCTACTGCCACGTGGTGATTTATATTCTCCCCAAAATTTCACACCACAACATCCTACCACCAGTGAAGATATTCCGCCCACCTGCCTTCACTGTGACCGTACGTTCCAGTCCCGACTAGTCCTGGTCGGACGAGTACAGAGCCACTGCAACCGAGGCTCTGCTCGGTCGCACAGCACTCCCTTCGTTCCTCTTTGCTATCACAACATCCAGTCACCTAGGCAACAGAACTCCTTCTAACAAAGAGCTGGCTGCATCGGTTCGCCTACCCATATGATGTCTGGGGCACCGAAGTAGGGTTAAGCGCATCATGTAACTACTCAAAAGCTGGGGGCTATCCACGTTGCTCCCTGTTATTAATCATCTCGTCCCATCGGCTGTTACAACCTATTCACTGGATTAGTCCGACCTGTTCGACGTTCACTTGGGTTGCTGCTATACGCAGAGATGGTTACTCGGCATATAGCACCAATACCACCATCTTATATGTCGGGCACCGGCGAGTCCATCGCGGCAAAGATTCATTTAGGGTACTGTCACCACGTTGAGGCCTCCTCCCCCTCCCTCATTGAAAACTGGTTTTTGTGTGGTTAGGAGTGAGGATACGCATATTACGCGTGAATTTAACTCCACCGACTGCGCCTGTACGCATCCCCTCTTAGCGTTGAAGTATGGCCGTGGGAGGATGGGGTGAGGTAGATGCTGCACATCCTCACTTCATTGTAAACAAGTTCATGGCCCTGGTCGTTTTTTCCGCTTACCGATAGCATGATGTCCAGGTCTTTTTCGGGCACACGTCCTAGTCCCCTCTGATGAGTGGGTAGACAGTGCCCCCCATAACCATAGCTGCTAAATCATTCAAAATGTCTCCTGAATTCCACTCTATGTCAAACTTTAGTGCAGTGAAAAGAACCAACTTAACCTAGCCCACCGTCTCCCTAGAAAATTGTAGGAGATCGTGAATAGCTGGGATTAACGAACGGATAACGGCACACGCACACACGATAGTTTGACCGTCGATTTCAACGATGTCCAACGTCTGCTACACGGAAAAGTGGTGCTGGGGCGGTGACTTGCGCGTGATTTAGTTTAAAATGATAGTAGACTTGCGCTGCAGCTACCACACTCTCTCCTCCTCCCCCACCTGAGCCTGGTGTCATGAAAGAGTCAAGAAGACCGGAGATGGGAGAGGGTGCAGGCGGCTGGCGCAGCCGGAGCTGCCCCTGGGCGTGAAACCACACCTTGCTCGGATCCCACGGAGTAGGAGTGCCATAAAGGCCACATTAAGAAGGAGCCATTGCAGCCTGACCCTTAGTCCGCCAGTCAGCCACTCCACACAAAACACGCATTGGGCTGACCACGCGGTTTGAGTTATCCCCATCAATTGTCAACCTTCCAAGCCACGGCTTTTAGTGCACCGTGCTAGTTTCAAGCGCGTCAGATTGTTTGTAGTGAGGAAAATTCGCTGAGCTGTTGACCTCACTCTCTCCCCACCCCACAATAAGACCACCGTCCGAGCCGGTCAGTTGTCTGATGTGGGAGTGAGCGCATTGGCTGGCTGGTCGGCGTACCCGTCTTCGCGCGCCACAGCACGACCTGGCCCCCCCATAACGCACACACCAGGATTCACATACTCAGGGGATATGGAGGAGCCATCGCCGTCTGACTCCCAGTCCACTAGTCAGCCACTCGACACAAACAGCACATACACTGGGCAGATGGCGTGGTCTGGTGTAAGCGTCAGATTGGTAGCCTTCCAAGCCACGGTTTCTAGGAGACCGTGATTTTATCAGGTACATTATGATGATTGTGAGGTTGTTGACTATGTATTAGTGTAGATGGTGTGCGCTGGTTTACAACAGGTTGTCGTGGAGGCGCATGCGTGTGTGTAAATGTGCGGGAGCAGTGAGGGCAGTGGAGGCGGGTGCGGGGACTGCATGTCGGAGCCCCAGGCGCTGGTTCACCAGCCTCCGTGCGATGGATTCGCAGGTGACTGACCAGGCCGATGCGTGAGTTGAAGTTGCGGGTGCATTGTGGACAGGAGAAATCGGTTGAGGCTGGAGGATGTCATTCATGGTAGTGGTGGTGGCAGTGGCGGTAAGAATGGCAGGAGCGGAGGGTGTGCATGATGTATCGGTGTTGTCGGCATTGCGCTGAATTCCGCTGTCATGGATGCGCATGTAACCGAATAGGCCCATGCGATGAGTGAATGCACGAACACAGTGAGGACAGTGGAGGTGACGATCTCTGCTGTGTGTTGGTGCTCCAGGCACTGGTTCACCAGTCTCTGTACGATGTTTTCGCAAGTGACCGACCAGGTCGATGCGTGAGGTGAATGTGCGGTCGCATTTAGGACAGTTTAGGAGAGAGTCTGCATCGCTGATGGTGGTGGTGGTGGTAGTGAAGGCGAAGGCGGTGGTGGTTGTGGTGGTGGGGGTAACAGGCGATGAGTAGAGGGATATGGTCTCTATGATGGTGGGGGTAAAGGAATTGATGCCAGGAGTGAGGGTGGGGGAGTCTGAAAGGAGGGTTGGCAGAATTTGACGTAGAAATTGGAATTGTCGGATTGTTGGTGCATTGCGTCCGAAAATGTCCGATCAGGCCGATTCGCGCGCGGAAGATGCGTTGACAGCGCGGGCATGTTGGCAGGGCCTGGGCATCGATGATGTTGGTCCGGGGTGCTGGTGACTTTCGTGCCGCACTTTTGGCCTTGGCGGCGATCCGGTTGGCCTCATAGATTGCTGAACCAGTCTTCACGGATCTTCTCCATGCCGGTCTATCCGTGACGAGGTCCTCCCAGTTCGCCGGGTTGATTTGCAGTTTGCTTTAGCGATTTCTTCAAAGTGTCCTTGTAGCGTCATTTTTGACCTCTTTGTTGGCGAGCGACCGTAGTGACATCTCCGTAGAAAAGTCATTTGGGTAGTCGCTCGTCGTCCATCCTCACCAGGTGTTCGCTCCATCGCAGTTGCACTTGCCTCAGCATGGCATGGATTGCTGAGGATTCCGGTCCGCTCCAGGACTTCCGTGTCCGTTATCCTGTCTTGCCATCTCAGCTTCAGTATTCTGCGGAGGCAGCTGAGATGGAAGTGATTCAGCTTCCTGGCTTGGTTCGAGTAGACGGTCCAGGTCTCCGCTCCGTATCGGAGTGTCGTCAAGACGACGACCTTGTACATCTTCAGTTTGGTGTTCAAGTGAATACCGTGGCAATTCCACATGGAGGCCCGCAGCCGGCCGAAGGCCTGACTAGCTTTGGAGATCCGTCATCGATTCTCGTCGACTAGCTTTGGAGATCCGTCATCGATTCTCGTGTTGCGTGACAGCGTGCTTCCTATATAAGCGAAGGTTTCCACGTTTTTGAGTTGAGCACCGTTGACATTGATTCGGGGAGCATTGTATTTCGCGCTGTGGTGGCGGCTGGGGCATGACAACCGTTTTGGCTGTACTGATTATTAATCGGAAATCGGCGCAGCCTGTGGCGAAGAGGTCCATACTCCCTTGAATGTCCTCCTCCGTCACAGTGTTAAGGGCGCAGTCGTCCGCGAAGAGTAAGTCATGGACTCTGTAGTCGTAGACAAGCGCGTTGCAGCCTGCATACGCCGACTGTTGAGAATGTGCCCGTCAGTTCTGTAGGCGATGCGGATCCCAGGCTACTCATCACGGTAGGCGTCCATCAGCATAGCCGAGAACATGAGACTGAACAGAGTGGGCGCCAATACGCAGCCCTGCTTCATTCCGTTGGTTACTGCCAATGCTTCGGATACCGTCCCGTTGTCAGTGATGCGCGCCGTCATCCCGTCATAAAGCTGACGCACCATGTGCGTGAACCGCTCAGGACAGCCAAATTTCTGCATGACTTTCCACAGTCCGTCACGATTCACCGTGTCAAAGCCTTTCGTTAGATCCACGAAGGTAGTCTATAGGTGAGTTTGCATCTCCTGGCACTTCTCTGGTAGCTGGTGGGCGGCAAAGATCATATTGGTTGTTGCGCGGTGTCGTCGGAAGCCACATTGGCTTTCCGAGAGCAGGCCCTGCTCTAGGTGACCGTTCAGACGATTGATAAGGATACGGGCGAAGATCTTCCCGGCGATGTTGAGCAACGAGATGCCTCTGTGATTATCACAGAGTTGCCGGTTCCCCTTCCGTTTGTAGAGATAGACGATGGTCGCGTCTTTGAAATCCTGAGGAACTTGTGCTTGGCGCCACATCTACTGGACGAGTGTTGTGAGTTCTGCCATCAGCCGGGGCCCACCGTGCTTGTAGACTTCCGGTGGGATTGCATCGGATCCCGGTGCTTTATCGCTGGATATCTGCTGCACGGCCCGGATGGTTTCTGGTAGGGAAGGCGGCAAATCCAGGTCATTGTTCGTGTCCACTTGAGGGAGCCGGTCAATGGCAGCATCGGAGATGGCTGATGAGCAATTAAGGACACTTCTGAAGTGCTCGGCCCAGCGCTTCAGAATTTGCGATTTCTCTGTCAGCAGTGTTGTGCTGTCAAAAATGAGCAGTGGTGCGGTCCCCTTGATACACGGGCCGTAGATGGCCTTGATGGCTTTGAAAATATTTTTTTATTTCATAGCGGTCCGCATACTCCTGGATTTCCTCAGCCTTTCGGATCATCCAGGCATCCTGCATCTCCCGCAGCCGTTGCTGTACAAGGCACCGGCATCTTAAGAAGGCAGCTTTGGTGGCGTCAGTCCGAAGGTCATTGTAGGGTTTGTATAGTCCATTCTTTTCCTCGAGTAAGTTGCTGATGTCGGCGTCATTATCGTCAAACCAGTCCTGGTGTTGACGGCGTGCGGGTCCGAGTACTTCGAGGGCGGTGGACTGGATGACATTTTGTAGTTGACACCGTCGTGTCTCCACGATAGCATTATCATCTGGAGCATGCAGGTCCTCCAGTTTCCCGGTTATTTGGTTGCTGAAATCAAAACAGTGAGCAGGCAAATTTAACAAAAAGAGTATTTAACTTACCTGGTGGCCTCTTACCTTGGGGCCTTTGTTGGGGTTGCAATCGGACCCTCATCTGGGAGATGACGAGGTGGTGATCTGTCCAATCATCGGCATCGCGGATCGCCTTGGTTACCAGCACGTCCTGTCGATCTTGCCTCCGGACGAGAACATAGTCCAGCAGCTACCAGCGCCACGACAGAGGGTGCATCCACGTGACCTTCTCCCGCGTTGGAAGGCGGAAGAAGGTGTTGGTCAGCAGAAGATGGTGTTCCGCACGTGCACAGAATAAGGAGGCTGTTATCGTTACAGCTATTGAGACCGTGGGGACCAAGCACTCCCTTTCAGGCAGCGTGGTCCGTCTCGACGCGGGCGTTGAAGTCACCAAGGACAATTAACTTGTCCTCTTTTGGCACAGTTGCCAGCAGGGCGTGCAGGTCTTCGTAGAATTCGTCCTTCGCCGCATCAGCGTAGGCGCTGATGATGGTGGTGAACTGGTCTCCCCTAAGAGGCAGGCCTATGCTCATCAGGCGATCATTGCTACCCTGTGGCAGACAGGGCAGACGTCCCACGATGTCGTTCCAGATGGCAAAGGCAATACCAGCATCGCGTCACTCTGCCTTTGTCCGGCCGCTCCAGAAGAAGGTGTTTGTCGGCACCCACCTCCTTTATCTGACCCTGCTCAGAGAATCGGGTCTCGTTGAGAGCAGCAATATCCACCTTGTAGCGCGCCAGTTCCTGAGCGACTAGCCGCATCCTCCGTTCCGGCCGGTTGCTCCTACGATTGTCTAAAAGGGAACGAACATTCCAGGCTGCTAGTGTGAGTGGACTTACCCGAGCAGCCTGGAGGGAATCGCGTGGGGATGGGGACGGGGTATTGTTGTTTGTTTGAGTTTTACGACCGCGCATTTTGCGATCTGCGAGCCGCGACCAGTTGCAGAAGACGTGAGACCCGACATTTGTTTAGGGCACCTTTACTAGACCCTTCCTCCACGAGGAGGAAAGCAGTGCTGTCCCTAAATAGGGCTGCTTGGACATCCCAGACGGCTGCCGAACTGCACGATGGGTCACGGATTTGTTTTAGTGGGAGAGCGACCCGAGTTAGCGTGGGCCGCCTACGGGGTCGCTGTCGCCCCTATCGTAGGACTTTTTGAGAGGAGGAGGTGGGAAGTTTGGGAGTCACATATACCGGGTGTGGAGGCACGCACAACACCGGAGACCCTCACCTGGTTTAGCCCGTCGGTCGTGACGGTTGTCCGGGTTGTGGCCGCTGGGAAGAACCCAACTTCGAGGAGCCACAGGTGAGAGTTGGGTACCAGATAGAGGTGGCCACAGCAGCATTCACCACCTGTACGAGACAAATGGAGCGACCAAATGCTATCTGTTTGGTGCTACCCCTAACTAGTACCCCTACACCCCCCACACGATAGTTCGACCGTCGATTTCGACGATGTCCACCGTATGCTCCACGGAAGGGTGGTGCAGGGACGGTGACTTGCGTGTGAATTAGTTTTAAGTGATAGTAGACTTGCGCTGTATCTACCGCACTCTCTCCTCCTCCAACCTGAACCCGGTGTCAAGACAGAGTCAAGAAGACCGGAGGCGGGAGAGGACGCAGGTGGCTGGCGCGGCCGGAGCCGCCCCTGGGCGTGCTACCAAACCTTGCTCGGAACCCACGGAGTGGGAGTGCCATAAAGGCCACATTAAGAAGGAGCCATTGCAGCCTGACTTTCTGTCCGCCAGTCAGCCACTCCACACAAAACACACATTGGGCTGACCACGCGGTTCGAGTTATCCCATCAGTTGGCAACCTTCCAAGCCACGGCTTTTAGTACACCGTGATAGTTTCAAGCGCGTCAGATTGTTTATAGCGAGGAACATGCGCTGAGCTGTCGACTTTCACTCTCCACCACCCCCAAAGTGAAACCACTGTCCGAGCCGGTTAGTTTTCTTATGCGGAAGTGGGCGCAGCTGCCGGTGACCTCGTTTACGTGTACTACGTACACGACCTGGCCCCCCAAACACGAGCACCAGGATTTTAACACAACAGGGGGTTGAACGGCTTACATCTCACATGTGTGAGATAGCCAGAGTCACGTTATGAAGGAGCCATCGCAGTCTGACTCTTAGACCACCAGTCAGCCATTCCACACAACACAATTTGGACTAACTGCGAGGTCTGAGTGTAATTGTCAGTTGGCAACCTTCCAACCGCGGCACTCAACGTTACCGCACTCTCTTCTCCTCCCCCACCTGAGCCCGGTCTCATGACAGAGTCAAGAAGACCGAAGGCGGGAGAGGACGCAGGTGGCTGGCGCGGCCGGAGCTGCCCCTGGGCGTGCTACCACACCTTGCTCGGAACCCACGGAGTGGGAGTGCCATAAAGGCCACATTAAGGAGGCATTGCAGCTTGACTCTCAGTCCGCCAGTCAGCCACTTCACACAAAACACATTGTGCTGACCATGCAGTCCGAGTTATCCCGTCAGTTGGCAGCCTTCCAAGCCACGGCTTTTAGCGCACCGTGATAGTTTCGAGCGCGTCAGATTGTTTATAGTGAGGAAAATGCGCTGAGCTGTTGACCTCACTCTCTCCCTCACCCGCACAATCAGGCACTGTCCGAACCGGTCAGTTGCCTGATGTGGGAGTGGGCGCATTGGCTGACGGATCGGCGTACCCGTCTTCGCGCGCCACAGAACGACCTGGCCCCCATAACGCACACACCAGGATTCACTAACTCAGGGGATATGGAGCAGCCATCGCCGTCTGATTCCCAGTCCACTGATCAGCCACTCAACACACACAGCACATACACTGAGCCGACGGCGTGGTCTGGTGTAAGCGTCAGATTGGCAGCCTTCACAGCCACATTTTCTAGGAAACCGTGATATACTCAGGTACATGGTGCTTGTGAGGGTGTTGTCGATGTATTGGTGTAGGTAGTGTGCGCGCACACACACACACACAGAGGATAGTTTGACCGTCGACGTGGTCCATCGTTTGCTGCACAGGAGGGTAGTGCTGGAACGGTGATCTGCGCGTGGATTAGTTTCAGGTAATAGTGGACTTGCGTGACATCTACCGCTCTATTTTTTTTTCTCTCACTCTCTCTCTCCTCATCACCCTGTGTCCGGTTTCAAGGCAGAGTCAAAAAACGGAGACGGTGTTTAGACCCAGGTGTGTGCCATAAAGGCCACAGGTGGCTGGTGCGGCGTGAGTCAGCACTTACGCGCACCACAACGACATTTTTTTAAGGGAGCCTGCCGTGCCCTGATCTAGTCCCCGTGTTGGTCCGGCACATCTACCACGCGGCCTGTTTAGGGATAACCCCACGGATAACCACACATAGTTAAACCCCCCAGCCCCAAACCCTTGCTGAGATTATGAGCGCCTTGTAGAGAACAGTTTCCTTTCGCTACAGATATGACTTGGGCGTCATGCTGGGCGAATTTTAAGTATTTACTAGGTTCATACATGCGTTTGGTGAGAACTTACCAAGTGCAGAAACACTGAGCTCATGAGGTTAACGCTGACAGGCCACCTTAGGCATCTTTCTTGAACGGTTTGAGATATAGTCATGATATTGTTGCAGCCAGCATGCCCTGACTCTGTTTAAACCGAGTCAGTGTAATCTACTCAAATAACGATTCTTTGGCGGTGGCGGTCAAATACCTCCAGTTTTCGACTATCTTCCACGCGCGCAGCCCAGCAACCGCAACCTTATAGGTAGACTGACAGGGCAAGTGCCACGTATATACTGCTCTTTGTAGTGTTGAAAATATCACGTCAGGTCTGCGGAACCGAAGAATTGCGAGCTGTATCTATTGGGGAGACGATGTCGTCCTCATTCGGTCCATGTGGCAGCAGCCTTGCTCCGAGGTCTTAGAACCGATTACAACCACTTTTGCGGAGGGGTGTCTTCTCCTGGTCACAATGCAGCTAGAAAACGCTCGTGGTTCTAGTATTCATGCATAAACCGATCGATTTGTGGACTTCGTGCACCTGCAAAGCCGTATGTAGATCATCATTGATTGACACCATAGCAGGGGAATATCGCCAGCCTCTGCTCGGCTGCAAAATCATCATAGTCAAAACTGCGTGGGGCCCTTCCGTGAATCCAGTTACTGGCGCAGTTGAGCGGGATGGGCGACAGAACACAGCCTTTGTCGTAAGCCGGGCCGAGTATCGAACGACTGGGAGAAGCTGTTGTGGACCAGATCTCGCACGGTTATGGAGCGATATTAGACTCTGTTTATATCGGTCTTTTTTTTTGGGGGGGGGGATGGGGCCTACTTTCTAGTTCCATTATCCACCACAGGGACTGACGATCGCTGTCACGAAGTCAACAAAGCAGGTGGCTATCGGTCCCTGTTCTCCACGGTGAACTTCGTGTATGTGCCTCGGTGTGAACCTCAAGTTAACTCTTGTACTTCTGTCTCGCAATTCGGCTTGGTTGGGTGTCGTCCTCGAGTCATTCATCTGGGAATCGCCTGAGAAAGACTGCGGCTACGACCTCCGCCTCAAAATTGATGAGGAGGCATATGCTGCAGATGTTCTCACACTTTGTCTTAGTTATCTTGAGGACTAACATAAGGATGGTTGAGCCCCAGTCATAGAGGAAAAGATCAATCGTACGCGTTTTCTCAATCGCCTCATGGAGCTAGTCTTGACCCACGACTTGTAGTTTTCAGTGGGAATACCATTCTCCTCAAGTACTTTGGTGTGGTACAGCCTCTATATTGCGTCGACGAGTCCTGCTTTAAAGACGGGGTCACATGACACCGCGTGGGATGTAGAGACATGAAACTGTGCTTCAGAGAAGAATTAGGGCATGGTGCGTTGATCGTTGAAGTTGTGAAGGTGCCTGAAGTGCTCACTTCAGCTCTTGACTTCGGCCGACTTGTCTGAAGGCCGACCACCATAAATTTGGCGAATAATTGTGAAGTTTCACTGGTGCCTGGTGTGCTTATAGAGGTCGCTATGTCAGCCCAATAGTAGTTGCGGTCGTTTTCAACCGACTGCCGTCATTTCTTGGAGTTAACGGAATTTTTTTACAGAACTTGAGTCGATTCGCCTGGGCAGACAAATATAAAGCTCTTCTTTTGATCTGATCGCTCGTACGTCCAAGTTTTATTTAAAGAAGTGACTTAGATACCTTGCCGGCTGAGAACTTCAATGATGATCAGTTGCTGCTGCTTGCTTACTTGACTCGTCTCGAGACCGGATTTCTGTGCTCAGAGCTATGTCGGGGTGTCAGGATTTTGTTGTCAGACAAAGACACCTTTCACGTGACAATTTGGGTGCGAATGCGAGGTAAACTTTGACTCATCTACAAATGAGAACGTAGTCTGACCCACGGGCGTTGTCAGTTTTTGCTCCACGCATCGATATACTTTCGTGAATCCGTTGTAGAACCTTGAATCGACTAGCATATAGTCCATTTGATTTTGAATGCCAGGTCAATAGATGATGATGTGGTGCTAAAAGCATGTGCTTGCGACAAACAGTTGGTTCTGGTCAGAAAAATTTCAGCGTCCTCCCACTATTGTTAAATCTAGGACCAAGCCCAAATTGGTCCGGCTATTCCAGGCCCCGACAACAAATGACAGATCACAGCGAGAGGCTTTTAACTAACCCTTGCAGCTCGAGTAGGTATCTTAATCGTGCTGGTCGGCAGCTGATGTTGGTGTGTACCTGGAGACGACAGCCACGTTGCTAACATGACCCCTTAGTCTTACCTAAGCTAGCTGATCATTGACCGGTTCCTACGTATGTATTAAACCGTTAGCTTGTTGCAAGAAGATGGTCAACACACCGTGTATACCACGAAAGTCGCGTAGGCCGCTTAGCTATAGCGTGAATTCGTAGTTTACCCCCAGGATCTTGATCATTCGAGGGTCGGAATCAGGAATTATACCCACATAAAGATAGCAAGCATCCGCGTTGTGCCCATGGAGACTGTATGCCGTCAGACTTTGGGTTCTCGAGACCACGAACGTTTGGTCGTCCCACTGTCAAGTACCAGATATCCGTTCACGTTTTCATATTCTAGCTTGCATAATATTCGCTGGTACTACTGAACCAGGGTGGCGGAGCGCGTCGGTTCTTACGGCAGCCCTTGCGTAGATCATAATACCTGAATCTGACATTTTCATGAGGTTTCCTTTGAATTTTGAGTAAACGTGTATCCACCGAAGCCACTGGCCGAAAGCCTAACTACTGGGCAGTGACAATCAAACTTATTTAATGATGGTTCATGATCCCATGTCAGTGCCCCCATCGAGGTTTGTTGCATTTTAGAAAAAAGGTTCGCTGTTGGTTCATGACTGCTTATTCGTCAGACCCAAACGCCTGCTTATTTCGCGTGCAACCCTCGATGCAGTCCGTTTAACCAGGCGCCATCTGCTGACACACCTGGTCTCCAGTAGTAAAGCTACCGGGTGACCATCTTTGCGAATGTGAGGCCTCCGGTTTTTCCAACCTGGAGATGGCTGTCTGACGCGTCACCGTCAGGTTGGCATCGGCTCCCTGTTAAGGTGAAATAACTGAACCATTTTTCCCCATCTTGGCGACATAAGATTATTCATAGATGACAGGGTCGGAAGACTTCTTTCGTCACCGCTTTTTGTATTTTAATCCTGTCCCATCTTATATTTTTTTATCTAGTTTTCGATGATGGTGATCGTAGGAGCTTAAAGCGCACTCAACTTGTCCTCAAGGGTGAGCGGCATTTTAAGGAAAGTGAAAGTCTCGACGGTTTACCTCTCACTAATCCGGAACAGTTCAAGCAGCCGGTGATTGATCGCAGTCGGAAGTATCGGTAGGCCCTCTTGTCTCCTATCACCTCTATTCTCCCTTTTCTTTACCACATGCAATGGTCCTTTGGCCTGTCTGTAACTCTTGTGGCATTCACTACCAATTTTTGGGGCATGGATTTTGATAAAATTTGAAAATGCCCTTAGATGCCACAATCGAGTGAAAATCAGTGAGTAGCCCTACCTAGCCAATTTCTGATGTGTTCGCTTTACTGAAGATGTAATTACCCTTTTTTGGCCAACCATCCGGAATTTTTTTGTCTGCTAAGATTGTATTTTTTGCTCAAGTAGATGTAAATTAATTCATATTATGTCCCACTACCCGTCAGAAATTCCAGTTGTAGTTCGGCAGATGATGACAACGAAGAAAGTGATGTCGAAGACGAAGGGACGGTTGAAAGGGTATCCGATGACGAGGCCACGCTGGCAGAAAGCGGCTCTCTGGCGAGTTCCGATGCTGGGTGCGACACCAAATCTGTCCGGAGTGCTCGCGTATCACGTATCAGTAGCAAAAAGCAAGGTAGTGGCCGCAAGAAGGCTGCACCCGGTCCGCCCGCAACTTCGACGCCTTTACATTCGCGCCAAAAGATTGCTAAGGAGGCAGTCAAAGTGTCCACAAAGCAACATCAGCCAGCCACCACCACCACCACCACGTTGGTTTCCCCTGATCAGGCGAAGCCCACAAATTATCAGCCTCTACTTGGCTGTCTGGTGATGATAGATATGCCCATTGGTTCTAAAAGTAAGCACATAGATGGCATTTAAAATGTCAACTTCTGCGACTAGCACTACCTATTTTACAACCACCATCACTACTCTCACCGTTTTTTTCTCACACCCGACTGCGTCAATCCTCTTATTTACCGTCTTCCTCGTCCTACCTAGGTGGTGATACGCCTATGTCGTCTGCATCCACCAGTGGGCTTAACTTGAGCAATACTTCAGAGTCCGGGGCACCTCATTCTCGACGTAGATTCACGCCTGGTTTGGTTGTGTTACCTTCGGCGATGCCTTCAATTGATCTAAAGGCTGCCCAACTGTCTGCACATGAACCCGTCTTTCTCGTGCGTTCGTTTCGGGAAAATCGATTGTAAGTTGGTGATTGATTTACCATACGTCAGTCACGTTAGTAACTGACAAACCACATAAATGATCTAGCTCAGGAATCGATTACTGCATTTTGTTATAACGCACTATCCTTAGTGCAACGCATGCCAGTAGGTGACCTACCTCGTGAAATGCGCTTAACTAAACAGAAAAGCCTTGTTGACTTGGACTAGGACACTGAATTAAAATTGAACAATCTTCTGTAAGAACAGGCGCAAAAGAAGCATTATTTCGGTTGAAAATACACTTGTAAAAAGAGCAGACTTCTTTTCTTATCAGGTAAATTAAATTGTAGAAAGGTACGTCCATACAAGCAACTGTATAAATGAAACAGCTTAGGCCCATCAACTTAAAAAACCCTATTAAGTAAGCATCGAGCTCTAGTGTGCTCTAAGAGTTAGTATGGCAGCCAGGTAACCGCTTGATCGTTAACGAAGTGTTTCAAACTGGTTGGCGAAAGTATGGGTAAGGCGTTGGTTTTTATGCGTTGTTGGAGGTGCAGTTGACCCGGGTGACGAAGCCTTTATTTGATTTTCCAACTGGAAACCCAGCTGTCCAAGCTGATAAATGCTTGTGTTCTCGACCTCTAAGTGCCTGATTTCGAACAGTAATCGAAAATTTCGATTGGAGATATCATTCTCCGAGGGGTTGCGTTTCCAACCGACAAGGTGGGTCTGGAAAGGTGTAATGGAAGTATTCATTGTGTGTTGTTAACAATGCAGTGGACGCTCACAATCTGCTTGAAGCCTCAGAGCAAATTAATTGCGTTCTCTGGCACTCACTGATAAGCTAACAGGCTTGTCCGGTTTTCAAGTGACTGCATAAGCGATTTCCGAAGTGGACTGCCGAAGGCTGCTGCTGCTGCTGGAACATCGGTTTCACCCCATAGGTGGACCATGCACATCGTTTATGCTCGCCGCAGTTTATGCCATTTAGAGCTCACGGGCCGGACGAGGTCATAAATGCATGGAGCAACCTTTGCCTAAACTCCTCCCTGCCTTTGTCTGTCTACACCTTTTGTCTCTTTTGCGCTCTCTTGACCTGGGCATCTCCTGTAATTTTCCTGATCCAGACCTCCAGTTCAGACTTCTAATTCATAGTTTCCTTCTAGAAACGCGCTGGCTATTCTGTTCTCTTTTCTCCAGTTACGCTGTCCCTCAATCCTGTCTGCAGACCTTGTCAAGGGCTAAGGCTATCAAGCTGGCACATCGGAATCCAAGCCTGCGGTCAGCATTTGAGCGAGCAATCCTCTGGCTTGACCGCCGTGAACTTCCCGCCGTTTGGGGCTTCGATATTGATACCCTTCTCGGAGCGGATTGGCATACTCGAAGTACGTGGTAAAGTTGGCCTTCTTTTGGCTTGATGCGATGCATTTAAATGCGCGTCAACAGCACTAGTTTGGGTGCTCGCTGTGGCCATACCAGCATGTTGATTATCATAAGCACTTCACAAACAACCATAACCGCAGGAGTAATATCGAGAAAGCCGAACCTTTCTGAACTGGCTCCTTCCGGCTTATTAGTCGTCATCAGCCAATTATGGCTCCATCAGAGGTCCAAGTAATCTGGGGTTCATTTAGCAGGGATTCGGGCGGCCTCGTCTTCATTGCTAAAAGCTAACAGACGAGTTCCAAGAAGCAGATCAGTAGAAAAGCCGCTAAATAATGCGACCGCAGGAGTAATATCGAGAAAGCCGAACCTTTCTGAACTGGCTCCTTCCGGCTTATTAGTCGTCATCAGCCAATTATGGCTCCATCATAGGTCCGAGTAATCTGGGGTTCATTTAGCAGGGATTCGGGCGGCCTCGTCTTCATTGCTAAAAGCTAACAGACGAGTTCCAAGAAGCAGATCAGTAGAAAAGGCGCTAAATAATGCGACTGAAAGACCCAGAAACGTCTGGAGTCATTTACCGAATCTGGTGCAATTGCGGACAAAGCAGCTACGTCGGAGAAACTGTGAGACTACTCGGCACGCGAATGGCCGAGCACATGGCAGTAGTGCGGAGGAAGGACTAACTCTCAGGTCGCGGCTCGTGTGGCGGCACGCTGCCACCTTCAAGTTTGATGAGGCCGAAATTCTCGCGAGTTCTGACAACCGCGTGAGCCGTGAACTGCTTTACTCATAGTTCTCTGGCTCGCAGTTGATTTATAAGCGCAATGATCTCCGTCTAGGTCAATATGCGCTAGTTGTATTTTGTCATCTCGTCAGGATTGGCTGTGCTCGTTTGAACTTTTCCATGAAGATTTTGTAGGTGTCATCTAAACCGATATGCCAATTGATGCATGCACGATCTGAGTACATTGCTTCCAGGAATTCGCGGCCTGTTCTGATTGGACATGTGCGAACAATCCGAATTTTCTCCCAGGAAAATATATTCCCGATTTCCAGTGTGTGCAGGGCCACTTGGGGTAGCTGGTCTCATCTTTTTACTGTCAACTGATTTTCATGTACACGGATCCAAACAGATTTATCAGTTTGGTCACAATGAACGGCATAATAACTGGCACATGAGATTTTTCTATTGAGGTAGCCAACCATGTCCTTAGGGTGTTCAAGCTGTGTGCGCAAGAAAGTTGCTGGTTGGTGTGTTACTTAAATCTAATATTTTGCTTAACTGTCTTTCGGCAAGCCCCGCCACATTTTTCGCGTTTGGGAGAGTTCTTTGTTTCTTGTTTTCGATACTCGATTGCCAGTTTTTAAAAAACCTCTTTGTTTGAACTCTCGAGGCATCATGCATGGACGCACAAAGTCACCTGGGTAACCGTTTTGGGAAACTAATTTGAAGAGGTATTTCATTTCTGCTTGATAACCTTTTTTATCAGAGCAGTGTGTTTTGGCTTGATCTAGTAGGCTGTAGACAGAATTCCTTTTATGAGAGATTGAGTTGTTACTCCCGGAGTGTAAGATGGCCTCTGAATATGTCTCTTTTGCAATAAAGTGATATGTGAAATTATCCATCAGCTCGTAGATGTACAAGGACACTGAGAAACGGAATCCATCAACTCTGATCCAGCAAGCTGAATGCCTAGTAGTCCTCTGATGGATTCTAGATTTATTACTTAAAAAACCGTGCTTAATGTATCAGCATTGGTAAATTCAAAGCGTTACAGTAGGTTGGGTGGG
Source organism: Schistocephalus solidus (assembly GCA_017591395.1). Classification (NCBI taxonomy): domain Eukaryota; kingdom Metazoa; phylum Platyhelminthes; class Cestoda; order Diphyllobothriidea; family Diphyllobothriidae; genus Schistocephalus; species Schistocephalus solidus. The sequence goes on from WEDG01002946.1 coordinate 46,205, forward strand.
TATATTTACCTAGTTGGGTCAAGAGAATGAATTAAAACTTGCCTGAACGTCAATTGGTTTTTTGCAAGTGACGACTTATCCCAAAAATGGTTTTGGCAAGTCTCTCAGTCCGGTGCTCTACCGTACTAAGTAGCTGTTCACATTCGGGGTCGCTCTGAGGTTTGGACGATTTTAATGCATTCTACTTTCCTTTCGTGTTCTGCTTAAAATCTTAGAAGCCGTCATTTTCACGACTATTTACTAATAACTGCGGCTAATAAGCGCATATCCTCTTGTACAACTGTCACACTGAGCTATTTACTGGGGAGATATAGGCCCACAAGGACAGTGCTTCCGTAACAAATATCCCTTTCGCATTCTTACTTTTCTGCGAAAATAACCGCCTAATGTGGATGTTCTTACAGGGATTTGGTGCGAAATGTTTTGTTATTTTGTGACCTAGCTGAACACTCCTTAATATGTTTAACCTGCAGGCTGTTCAGATACGGAGACACCGAATCCACAGCAATCCCCAGTTACAAGCAGAGGCACGCGCGGAGCCCGTCGGAAGCGACCAGTAAGGCGTTCGCACCAAGGCGGCGTTGAGAAGAATGCCTCCAGTGCGGACTCCGATGACGACGGTGAGGATGCTGGCGATGCGAGCAACTCCTCAGTCATGGTCACCGAGGAGGAAGGGGGTGTCGATCGAAGCAAACCAACTGCTGCCGTCTGGAACAAGCGCAGAAGACTGCTCAAATCTAGTCGAGGCAACCAGAGAAGGGGGAAACCAACTAAGACTTCTCGACGACCGAAGGACTTGAAGGATACTGAAGAACCCAAGAGCCGGAGTAACCATCTACGCAGCCGCCGTCGTTGTTCAGGCTCCTCCTCCTCCTCATCCCGAATCGGATTCAGGTTCCTCTGACTCTTCTACAGTCTCATCTTCGCCTTCCTCACCATCTTCCTCAGCATCACCATCGTCAGACTCTGACTCTCAGAGCAACACAGATTCCGATGACTCAGCAGCCAATTTCGAGGCACGCGATCGGTGGATCGCTCACCTCTACCGATTTATGGATGAGCGCGGTACCCCGATCAATAAGGCACCGAGTATTGCAAACAAAGACCTAGATTTGTACAAACTTTTTAAGGTAATTCGTACTGTCTAGTACTGTGAGAGGTGTCTTTTTGTCTACCCCTCACTTTTTTGTATCTTTAAGGTAATATGATAGACTCAGTCTACATCCACGCAGCAAACCATCTGTTAAAACGTTCCTTTTAAATTGTCCGTGGGTACTGAATAATCGGTAGGTTATGGGTTTGTCCCGTATTGGCAATCGTGTAAACTCTCCTTTCCTGTTTTTTTTAAAGCTGATTAACACCACTACTTTTACTAACGCTGTCATTTTTAATTTCATTGGAAATGAATGCACGAACTTGGAGTAAATCCTTTGGATCAAAACTTTTTGCAGTTGGTTCGAAATTTGGTGGGAATATTTATACTGGCATCCATAATCTACTATGGAACGACCGCATAAAATCGACAAACTACCAACAGGCAGTCAGTAGTATACAAATACCTAATTATTTACCTCACTGACGGCTCAGGTACCGGTCAAAAGCCCAGGCACACCGGTATTCCAACTGAATGGAAATGCCATAGAGGTCACATTGAGAACGAACTGTTGCGTCCTGACTCTTCATCCGTAGAGGACCCAATTATCCCATCAGTTGGCAACATTCCAAGCTCCGATATTTAGCGCGTTGTCATAGATTCAAGCTTGTAAGACTTAGCATTAGTGACGAATGCGCTAAAATACCGCAATGGTGGGGTCCTCAGGGTTGGCTTTGCTCTCTCACACACACCCGTTGACTATGCAAGTCTTTCCGTCATCTGGCGCTGGGATCATTTACAAGTGGCTCACGGAGCTTAGTAGTCTGTCTACGCCTGTCACACACGTCCTAGTCTCTGCACGAGATACCAGATCTTCACATGCATAAAACGTGTCTGTCGGCGTTATTAGTTTAGCCAAAACGTAGGCCTTCTTCTTGTGTTCCTTGTTGCACACGCTACCTGTTACCTATGATTAAGAAACTGGTGTATATAAATATTTTTTATTCATTTAAGAAGTCAAGTTCGATTATTCATCATCAGGCCTTTACGATAATATAAGCGAGGGTAGAGTAACAAAAGATTGAACATCCATAAGCCGTAAGTATTGGGGAGAGGGCTGAGTGCTTTCAGAGGTTAGGGGATATAGTTTAGTCCTCTAGGGGTGAGGGATGGGGAGGGGAGGGGGAAGGTGTACGGCAATTATCTAGGTTACTGCTTCGTCGCTGTGACACGACGTGGCAGGAGGCGTGAACGCAGATGCTGAGTTTGTTTTCGGCCAAGGGAGCCTTAGGGCCACTATAAACGCTTTTTGTGCGCACAAAGTTGGGTTGATCGACCGTCGTCGCAAGTATCCGCTGACGCAGGTACTTGAGGTGTTTCGTCGGCACTTTATAGATTACTGGGAATGCTTCGTTGATGTCTTCCCGGTGACGGCTGTCAACCAAATGAGCCACAATTGCGCTAGAGATGGACTTTACCGTGCCTCGATTTAGCCACACAGGATGGTGTTCTCGCATCCTCTTGGATAGGCACCTAGTTGTTTGACCAATATATCCTGCTCCAGAGAAGCTAGTGAAGACGTAGATGCACATTGTAGAGGTATGAAACGGCAGTCTATCCTTGCCTTCAAGGCAACAAAGTGGAGTGCTTGAGAACACTAGCCTTAACTTAGCGACTGGTTACGTGCGCGCGATAGTAATGTTTAAGCAACGATGTAGAAGTTCGCTCGCCGGACCCTCTCGAAAAAGCAATGCGAGAAATAAGTCATTCTCGGCCGTTGGCACGTCCGATTTTGGGGGAAGTTCCTCCATATGCTTACTGATAAACTTCTCGGGAAAGCTGTTTTCTCGGTGGGTGTTCTGTATCAGGGCGAGTTCTTTTTCCAGCGTGTCTGGAGTGCATATTCTCCTAGCTCAGTTGGTGAGGCAGCGGACTAGGCTTCGTTTCTGGCTAAGCGGGAAAAAAACTGTAGAAGTTTGTGTATTGCCCTGTCCATGTCTTCTTACGAAATACCCTTCTACGAAATGTTCAATCAGACGTTCTATTAAGTAGGACATCCAGAAGGGGGAAGCACTCTCCGTTCTCTTTTTCCAAAGTGAAAGTTAACGCCGGGTGAACCTGATTCACTTTATCCAGGAGAGTGTCCAACTCAAGCTTTTCATCTGCTATTGCAAAGATATCGTGTTCAAATCGAGCATACGATAAAAGGTCCTTTATCACTGGAGACAGCTGGTTTAAAAACTACGCGCTTTGGGTAATTACTTATCTGGCCAGCCATGTGAGTCAATTATCAAAGTAGTTTAATTAGTGGTATCATGACGTGGAGGTGCATCATGGTGCACCTGGGACAAAGTGCTTAACGCCATGTGCTGCTGAGGAAAAGTGGAAGAGGATACGTTGCAAGCGAAGGTAAAACAAGCCTAGTGCACTACTAATCGAATTACACTGATACTATTGTTGCTGTTGTTTACACACAAACGCCCTGTCATCTACAACGGCTCGATTTCACGTAAGTATTTCTGCCCTCTGATTGCTCTTTCCCCAGAGCCCTGCTACAGGTGGACACTTATAAGTCAATGATCTGCTAGTGGTCATCACAACTAGAATTTTCATGTGAAACTTTCTCATCTCTAAGCATACATTTATAACAATACAAACCAAACGGAGAAAGCATTATTAGAACCCTTTTGTCCTGTCATTTCGTAAGTATTCTCTCACTTTCAACATTCTAGATCGTTAATCGCTTGGGTGGTTTTCATCGTGTTACCTCTCAACTAAAGTGGGGCGTGGTATACTCCGAAATGGATCTTCCTCACAATTTCACAGCTGGCCCCAGAAATCTGCAAACAGCATTTAAGAAGTAAGTCCTTCGTTCCTTCTTGTCAGCGAATGTGTGGTCTCACTTCATCAACTGCTTCTATAATAAGCATGTTAACTGTGTGCTCCAGCGGACTCATCAAACGCGTCAAAAATCAATGCTCTCATGCTTGTATCTTCAACTTTCTGTACGCATAATTTACTTACTTTTCGAATTAAAGCTCTTAACGAATATTGTGTTTTTAGGGACCCGCAATCAAGACAGTAATTTAATCTGATTGTGGATAGCCAAATTATTCAGATCATAAAATTTCGAAATTTATTTGTTTGCCTTCATTAAAGACTTCATGACCTTCCGAAGAATCCGTATGGCTAAATATCTATCCGAACTGGAGGCCTTCATTAAACGGCTGCTATCATCTTCAATTCCGGGTAGAAACTAATATAAGTGAGGATTGATCCGTAAATAATCTTTTGAATTATGGAGAGACGCCTGCATCGATCTTTGTCACTAAAAATTACTTCAATAAATAGTTTTGCTTCTGTCCAGATGATGAAAGCTTTCTGATCGTGTAGGTTCGTATTTCTCTAGTTTGTTAAGCAAAAGCTTGTTTGTAAAAACATGTAGTATAATAAGTTAAGTCGGTGTATTTTGTATTTCTCCCCCTAATCATCCCAGTCTTCGGTATACAAGGTAGCCTGCATCATTGGTCGGTGCTCAACGACTCTCCATGCCCCTGTCTGATAGTTCTCGCGCTCGTATCCTCCCCATCTCTCTCCCATCAGGTACCTGTTTCCACTCGACGACATTTCGCGAAAGCTGGGCACAAGTCTAGATCAGATACCCTTGTCGGGCCCTAGGACGCAGCATCTGAAGTCTCAGCGGCAGCAGCAGCAGCAGCAACACCAAAGAAACACGGGCGCTAGTAGCAGCCAGGGACCATCCAGGGGTTCAACCAGTGGCAGCAGTCAGCAGACAGCAGCAAAACCGAAGCAAACGCAACAACCGTCAGCCACCACAACAGTTATTCACTCTGGAACCACGACGTCCACGGAGCTGGTTTCAAAAGCCACCACAGACGGGAAGACAGTTTCGAGCGCCAAGACAGACGCGGTAACCACTGCCGCTACAGCCAGTGTGACTTCAGCACCAACCAGAAAGGACCCCCGACCAGTTGTCGCGAAGACCCGGGGAAACTGCTGCTCGTAAGGACACTCCTAAAAAGACCGACAGGGATGAAAAGACGCCAAAAGATGTTAAGGTGAGTAGTTCTTCATGCAGAAATAGCATTTTGACCGCCAATTACCTGGGACCTGATGTAAGGTCCTCGTGAATTTTCGAGTTCCCATCAATCCATGGATAACTTGAAACTCTCCGGCATATTCCTGTTAATAGTAGTCCCTCATAAAAACTCTGTGATGCCAAACAGGCTCTTTTTAAAGCCACGTGGAACAGACGCTCGTCGATTCGACCTGATTCTAGAACCGCATGCTGTTGCCCCGTTTTGCCAGAACACGGGCTCAAGAACTAATTGACTTCGGGCACGAATCTCAGATCCTTCGAGCGTTAGTCTTGGGTACAGCTGGCTAACGATTTCAAATAAGTCAGCCGAATTTCTCGCAGTTTCACTTTTGTTTTTTCGTAAATTTTGCACGGTCATATTTTTCTGTCACAGTTCTTCACACAAAGTCATAGCACCTCGGATTGACTTACTTCTCCCATTTTGTCAGCTGTTCTAAATGTTGGCAAGCTTAATTAGTCCCAGAACTAAACACTCACGACTTCTATAAAAATCTGGTGCCATTCAAACAAGTATGCCAACCAAACACTTGGCAGGCGATCAGCACAGCGAATGTCCTGGCATCAAAGATTATCGGCCAGTACCCTTTTCAATTTTTGTTGTCGGCAATTTATGACGTGCCACCATAACTGACCGCCTTTCCTGTCGGGATATTGGCGTTGCACTGCTTAATCTATCCTAGCCGACTTATTGATAGAAACTCAATGGTGCCTATGCCATAATTCCAATAGGTAACTCACCATTCATCCATGTTACAAGGATTTCAAGCTGCATTATGCTTTATAGGAGAGTCTCGCCTATCTTTCTTATGCCTCTTTTTTCAGCCTCTGGATGGCAAAAACCGGCCAAAGTCTATGGGGACGCCACAGGCGCCGAAAGTCTTTGTGTCCACAGCGAAACCCTATGCTCATCCGTTGGGTAGTTCGGCATCATCTGACTCCAAAACGGCAGCCAGCGGCGAAACAGACAAGGCCCTACAACACAGAACCACTACGAAAGAGATGCAGACGACCACAAGTGGTTCCGACTCCCTTTTATCCTCGAAACCCTCTCGGACGGTGGAGAAATCCAGTTCCTGCGTGCCTTTTGTAAGTGTTTCGTTGCAGGCAAACTTGTATTTACATTGATGCATGGACGCTCACCAATCGGTTACGGGACTCACTCGTCACGTAAGCGATCGGTGAGCTTCCATCCACCATCCCGATCTAAACCATGGTGCAGTGGGTTAGAGCGTTGGACCTCTAAGCAACATGTCCCAGGTTTGGGCCTCGGTTGGTGCACCACCTGGAGTTGGGTATGACTGGCTGATATCGGTTATTAAGCCAGACCTGGCCATTCCAGTCTCCCTTGTTTCTCAGTAATAGCTTTCTGCCTATAAGACTTGTATTTTTCTGTTTGATGATCTCCATGTCGGGCTTTCTTAAACATGATAAATTATTATCATTTTCAAAAGACAATTTGGCGAGCATACGTTAGCTTTCGATAAATTCTCATCAGGCCTTTACATTTATATCACTGTTATCATTTTGTCTAGTCTGCTGGTGGAAACAACCAAAATAACTTGAAACCTGCATCAACACCAAGCCAGCCAAAGAAATCGACGCCGCCCTTAAGGAAGGCCGACACATTGACCAAGTTACAGCAACGTCAACAGTTACCATCGCTCCCTTCGCTAACCACCTCCACTAAGTCAAGGGTTTCTGTTGCTCCCGCGCAGACACAGCAGCGACTGGATAGTGTGAAAGAAGTCAAAAGCTGCTGCAGCAGTCCAGCCCTTTCCTCGTTTGATAAAGCTGACGACAATAATCTATCAAACCTTGTTGAAAATATTTCGAAGTCGAGCAAATGAAGAATGCGGTATTCTCATTTAACTACTTATCACTATTTACTTATAAACGTTAAGTAGGCATATTTATTATGTAAAATGCGGATATTTTTGTCATACTGGTTTAAATACTCGCTCCTGTGGCATGCTAATTGTTAACCTGTATTATTTTCTCTATACAGGCTATTCCTGTTGGGTCCTGCGTTCGTGTTCGCTATGGCGGTAAATCCTATCCTGCAAGGATTGTAAAACATATCCGACCGGACAACACAGAACGAATGAAGTCATCGGTTGCAGGACGATCCGGATCCAGCTTGCTAGGGTTGGAGTCTCCTCTGACTACTTCCGATCAGAGTGTAAGGACTAGAAATCGTTCAGAAATCCAATACCGCGTTCACTACATGGGCTGGAATTGCCGTCACGATGAAATTGTGCCTAGACAACGTATTATGTGAGTTTTCCTCTCGATCAACAGTTTGCGAGTTCGACTCAGCGCTTGACAATTTAATCCTTCCATGAACTAAAAATTTACCCATGATTTAGCGATATTTTTGGCTGAATTATGTGAACTAAGCAAGTCAAACACTGGCCACATGGCACGGGCGAACCGCTGTTCTCAAATTCACACACAATGTTCTGTCTCTAAGATCCCACGTCAAGGCCTGCCAACTGTGTAACGTAATCGATATTGAGCTCTTCTCGACCCGTAAAGCGATCAACTCTTGTCCACTTTAAGAAAAAATTAAATTGCTGAAGTTATGGACTAGACCTATTGTCTGTCGCGTTATCAATCTTTACATGTCGTGCCTTCCAATCCCATCGTAAATGTCACTCAAACTATATTAGTTTTGTTCCGCTGACATGCGTAACTGCGGTTACCCGTCGTGGAAATGGGGTCTCAGGTGTTCGACACTGTCTTGCAGTTGCACGTCTGATTTTATGACTTCGCGGATGTCATATTTGTAGCCTGTCTTCAGGTGTTAATATAGATGGCTATCTTAACGAAGAAGTTGGCTAGCGGTGAAAGGTTCCAAATTTATTTGAGCACTTTTTTAGTACGAAATTAGACGCGTTAACTCGCATCCTAGTAGACATCCCCATTTGGCCCACTCATATTTTAAAGGCTACTATAAATGAACTGTTTTCTTTTTGTGAAATCGCCAAACGTCTCAGTGGTGTTTGCGCCAATGAATTTTTTATTGCGTCTAACATGCTTATTTGCTTCCCCTTTTCCGACAGATTCTGCTTTTCTCCCTTTCCTGCAATACTTGATTGTTAGGTCATTTGGTAGACCAGTTGCCAATGAGAATTTTCCGCTCCTCACTTAGCGTTTTTTAAACTAACAGCCAAGTTCTCAAACGAGCACCAACTCCGAGTGTTTCTCGATCTCCCTCGTGCTCCACGCTCAATCTAATTCCTGGACGGGCAGCCTCCCTACCAGACTCTTCCAGAACTCCAACGGAAACTGGCCATTCTGGAACCGCTTGTGGTCGGGAGGTTTCAACCACCCCTGAAGTTAGTGGCCGGGATGAGGATGTGGAGGAGGACGAGAATGTTGACTATGAGGATGATTACAACAGCACAGGACATAGACATGACAGCAGCCAGATTGACGACACGGCCTCGGACAACGTTACAACAACTGCACCAACTGTCAGGCGTGGGGTCTTCGCGAATAGAATCCGCGGGTCTCCAATGGCTACAAAAAGGAGAAGGTCTCCCTCTGCCTATTCAGACATTGGAGTTCCTTGTCACAAGACCCCAAAACTCGAGGATCTCAAAGGCAGGCACACTTAATATGAGCGGTTTACCTAATAAAATACATGTTTGAACTATCCAGTGTGTAATACTCCTGTTTGAGACGTAATATGGTACTGATTTAATAACTTCAGCGTCCGAATTACTCGAACCAAATTAGGCAAATGTGTGGCAGAAAATGTCGCCCTTGAACGGCCTGTTTTTTCACAATTTGGTTCTTTGGCGCGGATCGAAATACACTAATTTGCTACTCAATAGTTAGCAAATGGCAATCTCATACTTGGAAACCTTGTTATTGTTGCACATGGTTTTCCTGTTTTTCGATTTAGAACATACCTGATTAACTGATCTTTTTGTTTTGTGAGAAAGTTAGAGTAGTCTTTGTCTTTTTAGATGCGAAATTATTTGGCCTGCTAAAGGCTTCTTTCTATCCAGCAGACCAGCCCTAACAACAGCAAGTACCGTCCACGTTTGTCACGGAGTGAATATTCTCAATTCAGCCAACGTCACCGGATACCACGTCGTGGTTCTAAGTGCGCTGCTGGATGACCGATTAACGTGAGGTCGAAACCTTGAATGAATTGCCTGCGGTCGATCTTCACTTACTGACGACGTTAAATAGGCAAAAGAACATTACCGAAAAAGAATAATGAGACTGAAATGGTCATTTCTGGCTTTTTAGCCGTCATCAGCCAGCCATGCCCATTCTCAGGTGTTGCACCACTGGAAACTCGAACCTTCAACCTTTAAGCTAGAAGTCTAATGTTCTAGCTATTGAGCCACGAGCTCATTGACTTTTCGGATTCGATCGAGCTTCGGGTGATGCAACACCAGGAGTTGGGTGTGGCTGGCGACTGACGGCTAGTAAACTAGAAATAGCCATTCCAGCCAACTCTTACTGCTGTGGTTGTGAATTACGATAAAAGCTGCAACTGCTGCCAGGGCACCCTCTTACCTCTTTCAGTACTTTTCCTTACAGTTATGTTCAGCGCTCATTCGTTCTCCTGCTCTTCATTGCCTTCTTTTAGCATCGTCTCTTTTCTTCCTTAAAACCGCTCTTATTCGGAAGTATTTGCTAAATTTATCGACATTGTGGTGCCGATATCTGTCTATTTATCTTCTGCAAACTTTGATCTCCTTTTTCAGGCTTACCAGAACATTAAAATCTTTGCATCACTTCTGCTGCGAAATTTTTATTTTATTTTGACACTACCACGGACCTTCGTATTGCTTGGCATCCAGTCGTTCACCTAGGGCAGTGAAATGCATAATCCGTCTTAAATAACAACAAATGTTCCCTTTTTAGTAACCAAAATCGCGTTATTTTCACCACAACAGAGGTGTCTTGTTCTCTCCGCCTGGTCTTTATAACCTACTGCTCTGTCAAATTTAGGTGACTTTCGAGCCGTAAATGCTGTCTGTTTTTGTCAATCGTGTTTTTTTTTCAAGCTGAATGATTTCTCCTCAGCCACTTTTGGCTTATTTTAAGTTTTAGCAGTGTTTGATAACGAATTAAGAATTTACAATTAACAATTTAAGAATTAAGAATTAATATTACTTGAGTAGATTTCAAGCCATACGGATAGGTGGTTTTGGATAAATTCTTCTTCCTTTGTTAAAACTATATTTAGTCTAATATTTCGAACCAAATCAAGCTAACTTCGGGCTTCGAATTTTCGTTAGTATTCGGGATACAATGAATCGTCCTTTTTATCTGATTTGTATTTAAACTATGTCACCTTCCAACAAAATGTGTAAGCAATTATTTTGTGTTCGTTACTACTGTAAGGCTGGACTATTTCGGTTTGTTTTCGTTTTGATATATGTTGCATAGACCGTTCTTCTTACGAAATGTATGTTTTGGAAACACGTTGAATGGGATTGTCTCCGGGATGTGATAGAAACCCTGCATGCCCTTGTGTATTTTGAATATGCGAATTACGTTCACACCATCAGTTTTCTGCCTGCCAACTCAAAGCGATTTCTTGACTCTGTTAGCGCTCATTCAGTTTATCTCACATGCAGTAGTACAAAAATGTTGACCTAAAGGCAGATGCGAAAACTTTCCAGTGAGGTGTTAGACCTTCAGTCAAAATATTGTAAAGATGACAGAAGGACAAACTAATCTGAAAATATTTTGTTCCATTTATTCCGTATGCACCTTAATTAGGAGACGGGTCATAATCGATAGCATGGAACACTTCAGGTTCCGGTTCCGCCCTAGCGAGATGTTTTCCTTATTCTTATTTTCGCAAGTCTTTATCTGGGTTCTGTTTTCTTTATGAGCCGTCTTATTTTTATGAAGACATCGAACTCTGCTGCATTAGCACATTAACATCCAGTTCTGTTTACCAGCAAGGAACTAGATCCGATTTTTAGACCTTACCACTTCGAATTATGGCAAGAGAAGCCAACCCTGATATTCAAATATTCCTGCAATTATCGATGCTTTCTTGTGATTTTAATTTATTTCTTCCCTTGTTTACAAGAACGCGGGCATCTTACAGTGTCCCCCGCTGCTTTAAGTATTCGGGTCTAGTGCTAATGCCAAGAGGTTTTTCTTTATCGGTATATTGAAGTTTTGGACACCGCTTCCCCTGCGAAGAATTACTTGTTTATTTATCCATCTTCGCCACATCTGAGCTCACTGTACTATTTTTTATTAATTTTTAGTACCGCCTTCCACAACCACAACTAAACGTGCTCCACTGACCCCTGCGGACCATCGGAGGCCCGTATTAAAGAGACGTAGAAAACTCGAGTCGCCTGTCGTCTCACGGTACGCGGAAAGTACAGAGGCTAAGAAGCCGTCCTCGACCTCTTCATCTTCGTCCTCTTTTATCACCGGCAGAGGAGGCAGGCTGAGTAGCATCAGGCTGCCGCGTTTGGTCTCCTCGCGTAACGAAACTAGTGTGAGCAAATTCCTGAAAAAGGAACGAGCCATCTCAAGGGCAACCACGTCAAGCATCATCCACGCTGCGACCACCTTAGCCAAACTCTCTGCAAAGCCACGATCTTCAAGCTTCCTTAAAAGAATCATAGGGGGTTAGTCTATGCTCTGACTCTTCTATTTGTAGACCAACACTGAAGCCTATGCATAGAAACGTCTGCATCATGGTTCCTTGTTGTCACTTTCTGTCACTGTTTTGGAAATATTTATAAAATCTGTGTTTTTTGGGGAAATCTAGGCGGATGGAAGATTTTTAGCAGGAACCTTAGATATTTAATGTTTAGCATCCAGAAAGTAAGTTTTATTTTAACCGATCTCGCTGCAGAAGCGGCCTAAAACGGAAGCATTTGTATTGTTACACAGGCTCTTAAAAGAACAGAAGTATCCCAAGTATCCAGTTTTCTTATACCTTGGCGTGATGCCTTCTGATGTGTTTCTGAATGGGTTGTGATTGGCTGTAGGTGACTACTAAGTTCTACCCGCAAGCTTCTTCAGCAGGGTTCCCAAGAACCAACCCAATAGCTTGACTAACCGTGGCAAGCTACCGTTTGGGCTAGTCAGTACTGCATGAATTCCATTGAAAAGCACTAGATTTGAACTTAAGGTACTGCGTTAATGATGTGGGTGACGGAAAATGTGATTCAAATATTTGATTGGTCCCTGGCTGGCCTGCAATCTCCTTAACATGTTTCTGTAGTGAGTGTGCAATGTTCATTTCTAGGCTTTGGCTGTTTATTTTGCACGAATTATGTTTTTTTATTGAACAGGTGAAGTTATTATTTTCCTACTTGTCCTCTTAAAACGGGCCATGCGGCAGATGTACTGGACCGACACGGGGAGCCAGATCGGGGCACAGCAGGCGTCATTGCGGGATGCGCACCCTTAGCAAATGCCTTAATAGAGGCTGCAGTGGTACGCCTAGGCACAGACTCAGGCCGCATTAACCATCTTTGTCCGATCCAGCCTCCGGTCTTCTTAACTCCGGGCCCAAGTGGGTGAGGGATGAGAGAGTGCAGTAGATGCCTCGCAAGTCTTCTACCGGTATAAACTAATTCACGCACGAGTTACCGTCCCTGCGCCCACCCTGTCGTGGGGGACACGGTTGACATCATCAGAAACGAAAGTTGAACTCCTTTCATATCCCTTATTCAATGGAGGCTAAAAACCCTGCACGCAGTATCAACTCGGACGAAGTTATCGTCCTGCTCAGCCCATGTTATAATAAATGAGATTACAAATACTTGAAACTTCGCATTTCGTCTAGTTAACAGCCCTCGATCAAAGGCAGTATCCTATCCTGGTCAGAAGTGAACTCGGACAAAAAGCATCGGTTTTTTGCAGTGTTGGCAGCAAACAATCGAAAACAGGCTTAAACAGCAGGATTTAATGGTGCCAATTTCGCCCTGAAGAGGCCGAGGTCCTACGTATTACGATGAATTGCTTGCACTCCAAGATTAAATTAACAATAAAAAGAACAGGAATATGCTTCAATTAGACTATCTATGTTCCACAACAATACGTGTAAAAGTCTACATTTCACGATTTTCTTGCCGGTACAAAAAAATCTTACCATCCTGCACATTTTCTTCGAGAGTACGAAAAATTTATTCTATTGAGACCACAGAATGTGCTTCCCGCAAGGCAACAATAGCTAAGCATGGCTATCCAACTCCCTTAGTTCATGGTTTTTCGGCAGCGATTGATGGAACAAGGGGTTCTGAAAAACACCCTTTTTATGTCCTATCCCTTCCTGGGTGAAACTATTTCAAATATTATAAAACGACGGTTTCGATGCGCTATTGAAGGGATTTGCAGTGCAGCTCAGCTCATATTCAGTAGCCGTTCGATTAAGGGTGGTATCTTCCACTGAAACCTAAAAAGTTACCTTCCGTGTTCTTTGACTGGACCAAGCGCCTGCCTTACCAGACGTTTGCTAATAACGATAATCATTGAGTTTTGCAACTATGTTTTCAGCAGCACTTCTTGTGAGATACAGTCAAACTATGTTAGCCAATAGTTACCTGCGTCTATTTCATAAGCGAGCATGCTGATTTGGCATTGCTTATGGGAGACCATTTAGACAGTTTCGTTGTCATACTTCTGGTACACTCTCTCTTTATCCTTGGATATGCCTTCGAATAAAAAAAATAATGTTCACTGAGAGATGTGATCGCTGAATCAAGAAGTTTATTGGTCTTACGTTTCACACTCTCAATCGAAGTAATCATCAAAGACAGTCGTTGCGAATGTCTCTGATGACAAGTTCGAGTGAGGATCCGAAACGTCCGGCCAATAAACTTCTTGTTCCAGCGATCGCATCTTCTGCTTCTGAACTGTTTCCTGGAACTCATCTGTTCGCTTCTATCAACAAAAAGACCGTTTAAGAGGACTAAATAATTGATATGATGTAGCCTATTATAAAAGCTTTTAAAGAGTCATTGCATGCTCGTTTTCGATTGGGCAGCATTTCCGGTCACCGCCACCAGCCACTTTGACCAGTATTTAATGTTATCTTCACCCTTGGGTACCTGTTTATTTCAGTTATTTCCTACTGTTACGGAGTGCTATGCAAGCCAATTCATGGAATCCTCTTTTACCACCGGAAGTCTCTTCAGCGTTTAAAAGAAGGCAATATTGATGTTTGAAAGTGATCTTTATTTTAGAACTTTGAGAGGTGTGCATGAAATTTCACTTGATTAAGAGTTTACTAGGTTAGAATTATATGCTTGCGATCCGGGCATCCATAGGCGCGTTGTAGGCCACGGAAATCGAAGCGGCCGTGTTACAACTTGCAAGTAATTAGAAGACTGATATCCAGGTGAATCGCAAGCATCCGATTCCATTTACACAGCGAGATTTCCCAGTTTTCTGATGCCAGAGATTTTCAAACCGACTGCAAACTATCATTTGCTAAACCCTGCCTTTTCCTAAGCGTAATATTTAATTGGAGCACAAAGCTGAGCGTTGGAATGCAGCTGAATATTCGCAGTTCTGAATGTGGCTTACTGTGTTTCTATAGTAAACTTCTCTGAAATATCTTGAATACTTTTTATCCTTGTGTACGTATTAGAATATCTTGCATTAGTATCTCTAGGCTATCTCAACCACGTCTTCTTGATTAATTTTAACCGAATTCGCTATATCTGTTTTATTTAGTCTTTCCGAGACGCCACACGAAAGGGAGCCCCAGTTTCCTTTCATCGAAGAGCTCATCGTCACCTGCTCTACCCAGTCCTGGAATGAAACTGGCCGATCTGGAGGATATTAGCTCGGAAGATGACGATCTGCCGATTACTGACAATGCAAACCCACAGAGTCCTGGACCGACTACGAGTCGGACGACCAGCAAGTCCTTCACTGTCACCACTGGTAATAAACGCGTGGTTAAACCGGAGACGGCAAAATCAACTGCCTATGGAACCCCTAGGAGTGCCTCCACCGCTAGCCGAAGGACGCGTAAACCTGGACTTGGAACTAGTGCACCAACGACAACGACTTCTGATACTGTAAGTTGTGTGATGCTTGTCATTCTACCATGCGAACAGCTTCTGCAGTCTGTTAGCAGGGTAGAACCATCCCTAGACATCCAATTGTACTGTCCAGTTAACTGGGCTTGCAAGTTTAACTTGTCTGGGTTGCGTACAAACTTTGCAACTTTGAGTCCTTCCAATATATATATATATATATATATATATATATATATATATATATATATATATATATATATATTGCACACGTATGTTGCTAAAGGTGCAGCAGGCAAGACGTAGACAGCTGTTTCACGGTTTTTACCGATCATCAGTACGTCATATACATTGTGCAGGTCTGCACAATCTACGCCAATCCATCTAGGTTATATTTTCTTGCTTCTTTGGGCAGTCTTCGCGAAGATCACACCCGGCCAAACAGATTTCAGCGCCAGTCTCTACCAAGAAACGAAGACAAGGCAAGCAGCCTCCTTCGGCTCCTCGTCACAGTGCGAAAAGGAAGAACTTCAGTGACAATGAGGCCAGTTCTTCAAGTAGTGCCAGGCGATTGTCGTCCTCGTCCTCCTCTTCATCCTCCTCCTCATCTGGCAGTAGACAGACAACCACTGCTACTGTGGTTGAGTCGAAGCCGAAAGGACTGCGTGCTACAACTATGTGCAAGACGGAGGCACCCGGGAAACCCCAACCACCGAATCGGCCTAAACAGAAACCAGTCAGACCGGTGACCACCTTGCAAAGCAAGAAAGAGCCTCCAACAACAGCCGAGAAGGACTCGGATTCATATTCAGACAGTGACAATGATAGTGACAACAGTCTCCTGGCAACCAGTGATGCGCTACCGCGACTGACTCGCAGCCAGCATCGTCTTCTGTTGGGTGACATTCCACCGGGAACGGCTCTTCTTACTGCTGCTACTCCCTCTCTGCCTTCTGCGCCAGCCGCCGTCGGGGAAGCCGAAGGTACTGCACAGATTGAGACAAGCGAAAAACCGGAGGAAGAAGAACAGATGGCAAAGCGAGCGAAGGCCACCCCTGCTTTGGGACCAAAGAGGCTTATCAAGTCGGAGGAAGACACGAAAAAAAAATCCACAAAGCTTGCTCCATCAACATATGAAATGGAGACTGATGTGCCAACTGCGAGTAAGTTCGATCTCTCCTATGGTTTTTTTTAATTTCCTCGTTTTGAAAATTCTCCTAGGGTGCTTGAGGAGACTGTTTGATAAGCAGACGTTTGCCTCAAATAATTCCCTATCGGAACAGGATCAACTAGCACATGTGGATTTTAATAGAAATAGGACCTTGTTAATATGTTCACACAAATGGAGTGTGGAGAACACGGGTGGATAATAAGAAACCGTCAGTTTAAATTTGGTCAAGTAATGGTGGTTATTTTGACTGAGGATGGAGCTGGTAAGATCTGTGTCAAGGAGTGAGGAAGCGCGGAAGATTGTATGCAATTAACAATTTGCCTGCTCTTTGGCCACAGTAAATGCGGGATCACGAACGAAGTTATTATGTGCGTACAAGGTCAGTTTGCGCAAACCGATTGCGGCCGTTTCTGCCATTTGTATGTTCCGTTGTGCCATGGAGCTCAGACTAGAGCTCTCGCAGGCGGTCCCATAGCGATGTGTAGCATATGATGAAATGGAACCGACAAAGACAAGGGAGACCGGAATGGCCATTTCTGGCTTATTAGCCGTCATCAGCCAGTCATACCCAATCCCAATCACAACGGAACATACATGTTCCTTAAGCAGATCGGTGTGCAACACACTCTCATCATATTCCCGATCGCAACTGACAAAAACAACGAGCCCGTGGCTCAATGGTAGAGCGTTCGACTCAAATACCAAAGGTCGCGGGTTCGTATCCCAGGTGTGCCACACTTGGGATTGGGTATGACTGGCTGATGACGGCTAATAAGCAAGAAAATGGCCATTCGGTCTCCTGTCTTTGTCGGTTCCACATTATCAACATATGCTACACGTCGCTATGCGACCGCCTGTGAGGGCTCTAGTCTGAGTTCCAGGGCACAACGGAACATAAAAGTTCCTTAAGCAGATCGGTGAGCAACACACTATCATTTATATATATATATATATATATATATATATATATATATATATATTATCTGATTATTAGCCGTCATCATACCCAATCCCAATTGTGGAACACCTGGGATTCGAACCCGTGACCTTTGGTAATTGAGTCGAACGTGGCTCGTTGCTTTGTCGGTTGCGATCGGGAATATGATGATAATGTGCGGCTCACCGATCTGCTAAAGGAACATGCATGTTCCGTTGTGCCGTGGAGCTCAGACTAGAGCCCTCGCAGGCGGTCGCATAGCGACGTTTAGCATATATTGATAAATTGGAACCGAAAAAGACAAGGGAGACCCGGAATAGTCATTTCTGGCTTGATGATTACCGGAAGTGCAAGGGTTGCAAAGATGTGTAGGTTTGATACTTTTGAGGCATGTCGCAGCAGAAGGAAAATACTTTTCTATCGGTCCTCGACTGTTTATAACTACGGCGCTGTTAGTGTTAGTTTGATGGTGGTGCGGTAAGAAAAGTTCCCCCTGTTTTTTACTTTGTCCAAGGGCACTGGAACCGTCAGCTAGGTGTGTTCTGGTTCTATGCGAATAATTTACTAATCGGCAGAAATATTCACATGGAATCAAACGTTCTATCACTAGTGCATTAACTTGCCAATATATACCTCCTTTCACCTTTTCCTCGACTGGAAGTCTTGGTGAACCATCGAATCTTCGTCACTAATTTTTCTCCTTGTCTCTCAGGAGTTGTCTAAATGCCATTTGAGGCAGTTGTCGGGAAACTATCCTTCTTTTTCCCGGAAGAACTGTCAAATGTTGTCCGTTAGTCTCAAGGTATTTGGCGATGATTGTAACGAGGATGTGATTTCTGTCAGAGATTCGACCCGTGTCTGCCTTAATACTAGTTTATTTTTTGCAAGTGTAGCCTTAATCGATTTCTGTTAAATTTTACTGAGAAACTTGTGGAGTTGCTGGCCTAGTTTAGTAAACTAAATTACTGCTCTGAAATTTCGAATTGTGTTGCCACATTTTTACCAACTACAGTTCACGTTTATCCCATTACACCTCCAGTTTTGAGCACTTCGCTGGATTCTGCGCGATCTGCGGAACCGGCAACTGCTGCCAAGAGTAAAGTGAAACCGAGCGAATTGCCAGTTGAGCCGCTGTCCCCCGGTTTGACAACCTCGGCCGGGTCTGAGCCAAAACTGACCCATGGAATGCCATCAACGCCTATCGATGCCTCGGACACCTTCACGGCCACCGTCGCGTCTTCACCTCTTGGCCCTATTTCCGCCTCCTCCCCAGCCCCTCACTGCACTTCTGCTGTCCTTGCCTCCCTGCCAGCCTCACCGTCTTCCCTGTGGGAGTCAGCGCTGCTTACCGCTGCTGCGCCTGCTTGCACTGCTGCTATCGCGGACCAAGAGGCACTTCCGGGTAGTTCTCGTGCCTCCAATGTCTCCATTGGCTCCTCCTCCACTGAGCCCATGCGGGATCGGTCGGCGGCCTCGCTGTCTCCCACCCCACCACAACACCTCTCGATTCACGAGGAGGCTACACTCAGTTTTGTCTGCGACGAGGAGGGGCAAGAACCTACTACAGAGCATGGTGGTGTTGTGGATGTCGGATTTGAGAGAGCTCCGCAGCTACTTAGTCCCGTCTCCGTGGAAGAAACCGCTGGGGTGAGTGATACCTCCAGTTTTGATGAGCCCGGTGCCAGTGGCAAGGTGGGAGCACGTCTGCCTGGAGCCTCTTTAACGGCGGCCCCGACGCTGGCCAAATCTCCCAGGCTGACACAGCAGCATGGTCGTCGCCGCCGGGTTCGCTCATCCTCCTCATCTGTGGCTATGGTCGCGGTGGGGACATTGCCTTTGGACGAAGAAAAGGTTGCCGTCGTCAATACGCCCATTGCTTCCTCGCGGCGGACAGGAGCTTCTGCTAAAAGACAAGTTAGTAGATTTTTGACTCAAACCTTTGTCTCTTTTCGAAGCTGAAATCCAGTTCGTCGATACCGCTGTCGAGAGTATACCCATGAGTATGCTGCTAATTCTTTCTCACTGCTTATCATAGATCTCGTGCTTCTCAATTCGTGTTTCCTTGCCGTCATAGAAGTAGATTGCAAAGCTTTTTAAAGTAAATTCACGGCCTCCGCTCACATGAATAATCGAGTCAAGTGAAAATAAGTCTTACTTCGGCGCTTTTATCGAAGAGATACCCCGTCATTAAGATTAACCTTTATTTTCTTACATATTTTAGATTTAGATCAGATATTCGTAAATAAAGGGAGATATTTTTACACACTGACCAGTAACGTGGAGCTTCTTGTCTCGAAGTTCTCTGTCCGCAGGCGATAAAAACGCGTTTACGAAGCCTTTTAAGAACCATCTCGTGATATGTATAGAAGAGCCCGCTTTCCTAAGCAAATCAACTGGCTCTCATTGAATTCAGGCGTTTTGTCACATGACAGATGAGCTTCCTTAAGGCCCATCTTTTGTTGCCAGCATCTGATCTCCTCCAACCGTAAGGTCGTTCAACTTCCAAGTAGGATTTTTTTCTGGCTTTCGCCCAATCTAGGACCAATCGTATATTTTTAGATTTTTCTATCGTCGTTGCATAAAAATTCCAGTTCCCCGAGTTCTGATTCCACGATAATTAATATTCAACTGCCCATCTATATTCCCATAGCATTCACATAACTTGTATGGCCAGCTGAAGGGTTTTGAAAGACTTCCTTCTTGGTGAAATGAGTCCTCGGAACTTATGCTTTTATCAGGAAGATCACTGTAAAGCGGAAACTGTGCAACCCGCGCTCAACCAACTTTCATGACTTAAGGGAAACAAACATTATTACATAGATTTGTATTTAGTCCTTTAACTTATCCACCTCACCCAACTTCAGAAAAAATGGCGGCAACGGTCGGATCCAAACCCATAGCAACAAGTGTAACGCCTTTGTACAGCCGACGCTCTAACTACTTGGGCTACGAGCCCCATCGGGAGTCGTGAGTTTAATCACACTTGGGTCAAGTTGCCCTTCCTCTGGCCCTCGTAGCTCGTAGAGCATCGGCTGTACACAAACCTCGCACTTACTGTGATGGGTTTGAACGCCACCGACTCTAATTATAAGATTTTGAATAATCGAAAGCGTACGTCCGCCAAACTCGACTTCTTAAATACTTACACAGGTATCATCGCTGAAATATTTAAAGACCTTCATGTGTACATTCGCAAAACATCCTACCCGTCAATTTATTAATGTGGACTACAATGTATGCAACATGATCTAATTATATTACAACAGTTTATTAGAGCTGTGTGACCTTTATTCATGCTTGGAGAAATTTATGATTTTTCCTTACGCAGAATGTATAAAACATGCAGTTTTTATAAACCGTGGATTCAAGTGTAGCAACCGGTAGGGTCCAAAAAGATTCAGCAGTTTAGACACTTTTTTAAAACCGAAATATACCCTTTCTTCAAGCATAAAATTTAAAGAGGACTTTATATGCTATCAACCAAGTGCAAGAATTAATATTTTTGTGCGTGTTTTCTGTAAAATATATTTTAATTAATAGGAGCATCGAAAATCAACGAGAAAATTGCATACTACCTAAGTAGCCATTTTTAAAGAGTATTCTTTTTGCGGGTGGTCAGAAAGAAGCTCTTTCAAAGGTCGGCATCCTACCGTGACAGAAATATCTTGGGATTAGGCTGCACAATACTGCACAACCCTACTTAACGATTTGGTTGAATCGAAAACAAATTCCAGAATTTCGGTTGACATTTCATGAGATAGGGATCCGTGTCAGAGCGGTATAACGACTATCGAAAACACTTGCTAACTACTCTCACGGCTGCCCTTCTGGCGCTCATTTCCATGGGAGCATTACTCAACGTGGCGGTACCTGCCTAACCTTTGTTATGCCGTACCTGCAGCCTTTAATCTAAATCATCTTGCCATGCTGTTTCACCTTAACTTCTCAACTACACACTCAACGCACGAGCACCTACATTTTTTACGTACTCCATGTTTAACTTTCTTCTGTATGCCTTTCCAAAGTCCAGATCGTGTTAATAATGGAGGTCTGTTTCTTTTCAGGCCGTTCGGCAGGCGACCAGACAACAGGCCTCGGCTACAAGTAGTAGTAGCAGCAAACGTGACTCGCCGGCCTTTGGCTCCCCTCTGATATCTAACGCCCCGTCGTCAGAAGGTCAGCTCTCTTCTCCATCCACGCCCGCCTGCTACTCGGCTGCCCCGACCTCAACGGTGGCTGCTGTAGCTGTCGTCGTTAGCTGCACTTCGACGTTGTCAGGAGTGACGTTACTAACGACAACTGCGACCCCTTCCACATCAACCGTCACCACTACCACCGCCACCACGGTACCCATGGTGCGTCGCTTCGGTGGTCCTTTCTTCCCCATCGCCGATTTCGACTCTATGCCTTCGGACCTTCGCTGCCAGGTCTGTTTCTGATTTCCCTGTTTCTTCCATGTTTTCCTTCACTTCTATATCCCGAAGTTTATTGTGAAGGGAGTTTGGAGGAAGAGGAGAAGGATTATGCGTCTTGCGCACAAAACTTTATACATGCGGTGACCTATCTTCCTTTATAACGGCTTTTCCCGAATGCGAAGGCGCACCTGCACGTTGCTCTGTTTCAATCCGACGATTAATTAGCGAACATTGTTATGTGTATAAGTGAAGAAGAAGAAGGAGGAGGAGGAGGAGAAGAAGAAGAAGAAGAAGAAGAAGAAGGAGGAGAAGGAGAAGGAGGAGGAGGAGAAGGAGAAAAGGAGAAGGAGGAGGAGGAGGAGGAGAAGAAGAAGGGTGGTTCGTTAACCGAAAGCATGGCTTTGTTTGTCTGAGCTTTCTAACTCTTACTGGAGACCATTGTCAGAGATAAAACGGCAACATAAATGAGTAACATATATAGGGGGGCAGGGGCCAATCAGACACCAGTGACGCCAGTCCGGAGGGGACTGTGGAGGCCCCTGTATGCTGGCGCCAGATCGATAAATCGATTGACTAAGTTCTCATTGGAGGCCCAGATATCAATCAATTCTCAGATTTTCTTACACCTGGCGCGGGCGATTATTTTCGTAGAGTATTTTCGCAGATTTGATTATCTTCGTGGCTGCGAAGTTAAATTCGTAATCTGTTTCGTAGCTGTGGGCAGCCACTTGCGATAAACCGTCAACCCGTCTCACGGCAAGCTTATGCTCGTGTATGCGCGATCCAAGCATACGTCCAGTCTGTCCTGTGTAGTTACAGGAACAGTTTTGGCACCGGATGCGATACTTTACGCCCGACTGCTCGTTGGGATTTAATTTTTCCTTGGCATCACGTCAAAAGAGACTATCATTTCGTTCACTTGAATCCTCCAACCTTGGAGTTCTGCCAGGAATTTGGAGACCGGCAAATTGATTCGGGGGAATTTCAGTTTCGAGTCCATCCTTTTGCTAGATTATAGGTGGGGCTGCCTTTCAGGGCGACTTTTAACCGCAGTGGAACATTCGGTTTATGAACCTTTGGCAGACCATAGAAGCGAGTCAGAGCCGTATACGTTGGTTTCATTTGGCGCCGTTCGTCCTCCGTAGTCACATTTTGGCGTTTTAATTCTCCGAGTAATATATTCAACCGACTTGCTACCGCAGTGGCGTGTGTGTCTTGTGCTGGTATGTAAAATTCTCTATCATCAAGTAGAACCTTTGCTTTCTCATTATAGTCTTCTCAATTCATTGCGACAGTTGATCGCCCCTTATAAGCGGGCTAGAAGGTTAATTTGTTCGTCTGTCTTAATTTCCTTCATAACTTTTGACTCAATCTTCGAACATATTGGGTTTGTCTGTGTGTCATCATCAAAGACGTTGCGCGTTGTCGGACAGAGTGATTCTTGTCCTCGGTTGTTTCAGTTCTCACAAACACACGACAGTTCGACCGTCGATTTTGAAAATGTCCACCGTATGCTCCATGGAAGGGTGGTGCAGGGACGGTCACTTGTGCGTGATTTAGTTCAAAGTGATAGTATACTTGCGCTGTATCTACCGCACTCTCTCCTCCCCCACCTGAGCCTGGTGTCATGACAGAGTCAAGAAGACCAGAGGCGGGAGAGGGCGCAGGTAGCTGGCGCGGCCGAAGCCGCCCCTGGGCGTGCCACCACACCTGGCTCGAATCCCGCGGATCGGGAGTGCCATACATCGGGCTGAACAAGCGCGCCGAGTGTTCCTGTCGGTTGGCAACCTTCCAAGCCACGGCTTTTTGCGCGCCGTGATAGTTTTAAGTGCGTCAGATTGTTTATAGGGAGAAAAATGCGCTTAGCTGTCGACCTCACTCTCCCCCCCACTCCCACAATAACACCACCGTCCAAGCCGGTCAGTTGTCTGATGCGGGAATGGGTGCATTGGCTGTCGGGTCGGCGTACCCGTCTTCTCGCGCCACAGCACGACTTGGCCCCAATAACGCACACACCAGGATTCATTTACTCAGTGGATATGGAGGAGCCGTCACCGTCTGACTCCCAGTCCGCTGGTCAGCCACTCGACACGCACAGCACATACAATGGGCCGACGGCGTGGTCTTGTGTGAGCGTCAAATTGGCAACCTTCCAAGCCACTATTTCTAACAAACCATGATTTTGTCAGGTACATTATGATGATGGTGAGCGTGTTGTCTATGTATTGCTGTAGGTAGTGTGCACTGATGTGTCTTAGCCTGCAGTGGTTTACCGCAGGTTGTAGTGGGGGTGCATGTGTCCTAATAGGCCCATGTGGTGTGTAAATGTGCGGGAGCAGGGAGAGCAATGGAGGCGGGCGCGGCGAATGTATGTCGGAGCCCCAGGCACTGGTTCACCAGCCTCCGTGCGATGGGTTCGTAGGTAACCGATCAGGCCGATGCGTGAGTTGAAGTTGTGGGCGCAGTGTGGGCAGGAGAAATTGGTAGAGGCTGGGGGGATGTCATTCATGGTAGTGGGGGTGGCAGTGGCGGTAAGAATGGCAGGAGCGGAGGTTGTGCATGATGTATCGGTGTGGTCGGCATTGCGGTGAATTCCGCTGTCATGGATGCGCATGTGACCGAATCGGCCCATGCGATTATTGAATGCGGTGGAGGGCAGTGAAGGTGGAGATCTCTGCTGTGTGTTGGTGCTTCAGGCACTGATTCACCAGTCTCCGTACGATGGATTCGCAAGTGACCAATCAGGCCGTTGCGTGAAGTGAATGTGCGGTCGCACTGAGGACAGTTTTGGAGAGTCCCTATCACTCCTCCGTCACGGTGTTAAGGGTGCAGTCGTCCGCGAAGAGCAAGTCATGGACTGTAGTCGTAGACAAGCGCGTTGCAGCCTGCATACGCCGACTGTTGAGAAGGTGCCCGTCAGTTCGATAGGCGATGCGAATCCCAGGCTGCTCATCACGGTAGGCGTCCATCAGCATAGCCGAGAACATGAGACTGAAGAGGGTGGGGGCCAGTACGCAGCCCTGCTTCACTCCGTTGGTCACTGCGAATGCTTCGGATACCGTCCCGTTGTCAGTGACGCGCGCCGTCATCCCGTCATGAAGCTGACGCACCATGTGCGTGAACCGCTCAGGACAACCAAATTTCTGCATGACTTTCCACAGTCCGTCACGATTCACCGTGTCAAAGGCTTTCATCAGAGCCATGAAGGTAGTGTATAGGTGAGTTTGCATCTCCTGGCACTTATCTTGTAGCTGGCGGGCGTAAAATATCATATCGATTGTTCCGCGGTGTCGGCGGAAGCCACATTGGCTTTCCAGGAGCACGCGCTGCTCTAGGTGACCGATCAGACGATTGAGAAGGATACAGGCGAAGATCTTTACGGCGATGTTGAGCAACGAGATGCCTCTGTGATTATCACAGAGTTGCCGGTTCCCCTTCCGCTTGTCGAGATGGACGATGGTCGCGTCTTTGAAATCCTGAAAACTTGTCCTGTGCACCATCCTCTCCTGGAAGAGTATTGTGAGTTCTGCCATCAGCCGGGACCCGCCGTGCTTGTAGACATCCGGTGGGATTGCTTTGGATCCCGGTGCTTTACCGCCGGAAATATGCTGCACGGTGCGGATGGTTTCTGGTAGGGAAGGTGGCAGATCCAGGTCATTGTTCGTGTCCACTTGAGGGAGCCGGTCAATGGCAGCATCGGAGATGGCTGATGAGCAATTAAGGACACTTCTGAAGTGCTCGACCAAGCGCTTCAGAATTTGTGATTTCTCTATCAGCAGTGTTGTGCCGTCAGAGCTGAGCAGCGCTGCGGTCGCCTTGATACAGTGGCCTTAGATGGCATTAAAGGATTTGAAAAATATTTTTCATTTCATTGCGATCCGCATTACCCTGGATTTCCTCAGCCTTTCGGATCATCCAGGCGTTCTTCATCTCCCGCAGCCGTTGCTGTACAAAGCGGTGGCATCTAAAGAAGGCTGCTTTGGTGGCGTCAGTCTGAAGTTCCATGTAGGCTTTGTTTAGTCCACTCTTCTCCGCGTAAATTTGCTGTCGCGGTGTTGACGGCATGCGCGTCCGAGGACTTCGAAGGCGGTGGACTGGATGACATTTCGCAGTTGACACCATCGTGTTTCCATGGTGGCGTTATATATATATATATATATATATATATATATATATATAATAGTGTGGGGCTCACCGATCTGCTTAAGGAACATGCATGTTCCGTTGTGCCCTGGAGATCAGACTAGAGCCCTCGCAGGCGGTCGCATAGCGACGTTAAGCATATGTTGATAAGGTGGAACCGACAAAGACAAAGGGGACCGGAATGGCCATTTCTGGCTTATTAGCCGCCATCAGCCAGTCATACCCAATTCCAAGTGTGGCAAACCTGGGATTCGAACCCGCGACCTTTGGTATTTGAGTCGAACGCTCTACCATTGAGCCATGGGCTCGTTGTTTTGTCGGTTGTGATCGGGAATATGATGATAGTGTGGGGCTCACCGATCTGCTTAAGGAACATGTATGTTCCGTTGTGCCCTGGAGCTCACATTAGAGCCCTCGCAGGCGGTCGCATAGCGACGTGTAACATATGATAGAGTGGAACCGACAAAGACAAGGGAGACCGGAATGGCCATTTCTGGCTTATTAGCCGTCATCAGCCAGTCATACCCAATCCCAAGTGTGGCACACCTGGGATTCGAACCCGCGACCTTTGGTATTTGAGTCGAACGCTCTACCATTGAGCCATGGGCTCGTTGTTTTGTCGGTTGTGATCGGGAATATGATGATAGTGTGGGGCTCACCGATCTGCTTAAGGAACATGTATGTTCCGTTGTGCCCTGGAGCTCGGACTTGAGCCCTCGCAGGCGGTCGCATAGCGACGTTTAGCATATGTTGATAAGGTGGAACCGACAAAGACAAGGGAGACCGGAATGGTCATTTCTGGCTTATTAGCCGTCATCAGCCAGTTATACGCAATCCTAAGTGTGGCAAACCTGGGATTCGAACCCGCGACCTTTGGTATTTGAGTCGAACGCTTTCTACCATTGGAGCCACGGGCTCGTTGTTTTGTCGGTTGTGATCGGGGGAATATGATGATAGTGTGGGGCTCACCGATCTGCTTAAGGAACATGTATGTTCCGTTGTGCCCTGGAGCTCAGACTAGAGCCCTCGCAGGCGGTCGCACAGCGAAGTTAAGCATATGTTGATAAGGTGGAACCGACAAAGACAAGGGAGACCGGAATGGTCATTTCTGGCTTATTAGCCGTCATCAGCCAGTTATACGCAATCCTAAGTGTGGCAAACCTGGGATTCGAACCCGCGACCTTTGGTATTTGAGTCGAACGCTCTACCATTGAGCCATGGGCTCGTTGTTTTGTCGGTTGTGATCGGGAATATGATGATAGTGTGGGGCTCACCGATCTGCTTAAGGAACATGTATGTTCCGTTGTGCCCTGAGCTCACATTAGAGCCCTCGCAGGCGGTCGCATAGCGACGTGTAGCATATGATGAGAGTGGAACCGACAAAGACAAGGAGACCGGAATGGCCATTTCTGGCTTATTAGCCGTCATCAGCCAGTCATACCCAATCCCAAAGTGTGGCACACCTGGGATTCGAACCCGCGACCTTTGGTATTTGAGTCGAACGCTCTACCATTGAGCCATGGGCTCGTTGTTTTGTCGGTTGTGATCGGGAATATGTTGATAATGTGGGGCTCACCGATCTGCTTAAGAAAAGTATATGTTCCGTTGTGCCCTGGAGCGCAGACTAGAGCCCTTGCAAGCGGTCGCATAGCGACGTTTAGCATATGTTGTGTTGTGTGATAAAACAAAATACGGTCAAACAATTTATGACTGATTTTTTGGCACGAAACGCTACGAATTTGAAAAACCAAGTTTTTCACACTCGATCCATTCTCCTTCCTGGAAAATAATGCGATTTTTTCATACCGGCCCTAACCTACTTTCCATGAACGTAAAAGCCACATTTTCCGTTTCTATAAGCGATTTCAAATTTTTCCTGTTTATATTACTGTTTGTTTGTAGCACAACGTGCACGGACAATAGTATTTGATTTGTAACTTTTCGTAGCGTAGGAAGTTACCTTGATTTCAAGAAACATTGGATTTCACACAAATCTCGCCTTTTTTCCTATCATAAAATACATTTGAACTGGGCTCTTCTTTAATAGGCACTCTTCTATGTCTCAAATTAATTCAGCAAACAATCCCAACTGTGTGCCAGATTACCCACTCAAATTTCGATCGCGAAATTCATTGAGTTAGGCCACCTCCTGTTTTGGTGTTTTAAAGCTGTCCTTGAATCTCAGAGATTCGACAGACCCCGAGTTGATCCTGTGGCACCTCCGATTTAGATTACGCATAATGATTCACTTTTACGATAAGGAAGCGGCAGTGACCGCCAACATTTCTGTTGCCTGGAAGGCCGCCGCTTTGCCCCCGGGGCCTCTTGCCGTTGATGTCAGTATTTTGAATTGGAGCCAAACGTGCTCTGTATTGACGGTTCATGCACGAGTAGACTATAGTTAAAATCTGAGATTTAAACGCTGGCTTCACTTGGGCTGTTTTTCTTTTTCCGTCTCAAGAAATTGCAACAGAGTCTGTGTCAAATTCTTGACTCTTGGCGCTCGGCAAGGCAGTGCTTGAAGGATCTTGACCAGAGGGTCACGCGATCGCAGCGTATGAGGGCCAAGCGCCACGCTGAACTCTGCCCGCCTGAACGAACAGTGGCTCGTTCTCCGAGCCCATTGATGCCCCCCGCCCCTCCCTCCGTTTCCAGTCCCCCGCTTCTCTCTCAGTAGGTTTCTCACGCCGCTGAACACACGTTTGTATTCCAGAGGCAGCAGTGGTCTTTTAAGTTCCCCTTTTTCGGTCCACCCACGATTGTCGTTTATAGAGCAAATATTTACCACTTATCGGCAAAGTATCCTCCCTCCGCCTCGGTCCTTCTCATTGTATTCCCTCTCACAATCGTGGAAACTGCATAACCCATACATGTGTATATATACATTTGTTTAATCATTTCCACCACAATTTTGCTGTGTGAATGCTTTTTAATAAAAGCACACGATGCTTTACTGTTGGGCGTCCTCCATTTCTTAAACTAACCAATGATCGTCGTGGCCGCCATCGATAACGCTCGAATTAAATGTTCTCATTTTGTCCTCACACGTTTTATTAATATACCATTAACTCACATAACGACCAAGCGCACAAAGCTCAACAAGATGAAATTATTTTCCGAAGGGCGTGGTGTTTGCATCTCTGTGAAGGTAAGTTCCTGAATAAATCTGTAAATACCGGTAAAAATGTACAGGGCTTTCACATAGACTTTACCAGATATTCTCTTTATCTGGTCTTTTTTTACGTTGGGCAATACTGGTTCGTAGTTCTTCTTTGACAAGCGCGACTTCATTAGTCTTGTTCCCTGTTCATGTGTAATTTTGTTTATGATGTTTTAAAAGTCACTTTCCGTCTGTGTGCGAACGCGGCCTTCTTTACGCCTTTTTCACTATACCCATCCACAAATGGCCTGTGGCTGGGTCGATTTTATGGCCCGTTGCGATGTCATCTTTATAGCAGAATCAGCTCTCTGTGTATTTATTCAGTTGTCATTCTTTGACAGCCTAGAGGAAAGCAATAGTGCATAAAATGGTATGAAATTCGGTTCCCTTTCAGCACCTGATGGCACGAAAATAACGATTGGGGTAATTTCTGTTAGGGAGGCATGGTACAAAAACGTGCAACACTACGGCTTTTAAATGCGCGTCTTAACATTGGGCACTTCGGGGTTGGTTCGTGACAGGATCGGGAAACAGCACAGACAGAGAGGCTGGGATAGTCATTTCGGGCTTACTTTGCGTCATTAGCCAGTCCTCTCTCATTTTGTAAGACCTTTGCTTTAGGTTAGCTTTTTTGTCGGTACGAACAAAGACCAGGGAGACTTGAATTTCTACTTCTGACTTACTCGCCGTCATCAGCCAGCCGTACCCATCCCCAGGTTTCCTTTGCAGCCCTTTTTGCCTGAATTCGAGACCTGTTTGTTAGAAATCCAACGCCCTTCCCGTCAGCCCGTGGCTCAGTGGTTAGGCCGTTGGGTTTCTGGCCAACACATCGTGCTGTCGAGCCTCTGGGGTTGGTTATAGTTGGCTGATGACGGCTTTTAAGCCAGAAACGACCCTTTCAGCCTCGTTTGCCATTGTCGGTTATGTCACTCTGCCTATATCACTTTTTGTGGGACTGCAGAGTGAGCCCCAGGGCACAATGAGACGATTATATACTCTAAAGTCATCTGTGAGCGCCCCTCTACCATCGTTAATGCACATACATTTAACTTTGGAAACCCGTCCAGGTAACAGGACATGCTTGTCGTGTTGTGATTTGCAGCTCAATCCAGAGCCCCGCAGACAGTCACAGGATGACAAGGAATATATTCCGAAGGGGATACACAAAGTCAGGTGAGGGTGGGATGTTCATTTCTGGCGCATTAGTTACCGTCAGTCAGTCCTCAAACCTCCGATTTGCAGGGCGATAATGCACATGGGTGCATGCACACTTAAACTTTTGTGGACTGCATCGCATCATGCTGCATATGACATTTTGTATGGTTTTAAAAGTCCTGGTGAGCACAAAATAAATTTAAAGTGCACGAGGCGTTGCGGTGACCTAAATTTTGACGTGATTTATTAGCAATCACGGTAAAGATCAGTCGCCAAGGATTTAAAAGACTCCCTGCGAGAAAAAGCCACATTTTACCATTCCTGATAGCCGATCGTCCAGGGTGGGATGCATCAGGTGTGCGATCACATGCGAAGCTGTCACGCGATCCGGGTTTTTGTGCACATTATTTTCACCTTGATAAATCGTTGCTCGAGTCTTCGTACCCGGTCGTTTCTGCTTTTTGAAGATCGGGCATGGTGAAGTTATCAATATATTTGGAAGTCTGCATATCGGCTTCATTTCGTTAGGAATACTGAACGCTCATACACCGTCATTAGTCCAGCGTCTTAGGAAACCTGCCATAGAGGGTAGCATGTCTAGTCAGAGTTTACTAACAACGAATATTCTTATAAACAGACCGTGCAACGGTACGGACGTAGTGGTCACGGGAAAAATGGTCTATATCTCTGGTAAACTTGACCTTATATGGCTGAAGCATATTTTGTAAAATGGATGAGTTTGAAGGATGATGCAGAAGAAGCTGAGGTTCAATTAACCGACTACTTGAAAGCTGAATACTGCCGTTCATCACCAAACGTGATCTTGGACGATACCCCTTGATTACCTGGCCCAAATAGAATTCTCAACAATGGCTTTTATATGCTACTGATTTAAGTACCTGGAACTCTGATTGGAATGAAGGAAACAGAATTGTTGGCAGAGGAACGGTGACCAATTCACCAGCATTTATCGCTGCATTGTTACTGCGCTACTTTAGAATTCATTGACAGATAGAAGGGATGTTAAGATTATAGCTCCCTTCAATATCAAACTCGTCAGTGAAACGCTTAGCTATATTTGTAAGTTCATCGGAAACAGCTGACACAATGCACGCATGCGCATAAATGGATAATTTCGGCCTCGTCGAACTTGAACGTGTGGTCGGGTCTTGTTGACTGCGCCGTGATTTGAGAGTTGACGTCATTTCTCCGCATTGCTATCAAAAATTGCAATGACCACCCCACACTCGGTGTTGAGACTTGGTTTGGCCAAAGTAATTAGCCATTCGAGGAGTGCGCAGGCAAACACTGTTTCGGGCGCCAGTGGCGCTGAGCAATCATCACGCCAACATCCAACACGGGTGATTAAATTTAAACGATAAATACTCCGCATCAACATTTAGCATACAGTCCCTCATTAAGGAACAACTGTACAAAGTCGCGGAGAATTTTCCGGACCGCATAGCCTACGCTCATAAGCAATTAATGTACATAACTTGCTATAAAAACCCGCATGTTGTCACAAGTGTCAAAATTCTTATTTGACAATGGATAGAGTTATCAAGTGGTAAGAATAAAAGGGGAAATTTGAATGACAGTTGTGTTTGGGGAAAAGAAGACAAAGTGGTGTTTAAAGGCACGAAAAATTGCCATGTTGGAACGGAGAGGGAAAAATTGGCAACTCATTTCCTTCCTGTTTCCGGAATTCAAAGAACTTTTTTTCGTTAACACCGCATCAGGAGCCCGTTTCACCTTTTGTGCCCCACGCCTTGAGACTTTTGAGAACTGTGAGGAAATTGTTATTGCTTCTCTTTATTCATGCGAAAAAAATATATAATATGAACGATTTTTTGAGCAAACTGGTTCGTCAGTTGGCATGGTTAGGCCCGTAATTGACGCTAATCGTTGCATTTTTAGAAACCAGACACCCCATTTCGTACCAGTACATCATCCTTAAGTTGCTGATATATTTGCATAGCGATATTGATCCGTTCAGCTAAGTATCCCCAGGCACTTAATTTATGAGTAGGCATTTTGTATGATGAAAATTAGGAAACTATGAAGTCACACAACCGGGAAACTATCAATGCGGTGTAAACTCCACGCATCGGCTTCACAACTTCTGGTCAAACACTACCATCTAT
This sequence comes from Schistocephalus solidus, assembly GCA_017591395.1. NCBI lineage: Eukaryota > Metazoa > Platyhelminthes > Cestoda > Diphyllobothriidea > Diphyllobothriidae > Schistocephalus > Schistocephalus solidus. The sequence goes on from WEDG01002946.1 coordinate 78,538, forward strand.
ATTACGAACGACTGACACCGAAGATTTTTTTAAGTGTTCATTTCATTTATAAATGTTGGCAGTTACGGTACTATTACCAATTGAACGTTGATCCATATTGTTTCCACAAGGCACGATGTTTCGTGTGAAAATCTTTCGAGACATTCATATTTTTCTTTACAAGAGGAGAAAAACGTCCAGAAAGCCTTTGAGTCGACCGAATAATGAGGCTGGCAGGAGCGTTTGCATTCCAGGTCATTTAATATGCCTCATTCGGTGTACCTCCATAAAGACGTCCGCAACTAATCTTCCCTGTTCCGAGCAAAAAAAGCATCTTTAAATATCCTGTGGCAAACAGAAAATGGTGTAAACCGTCGACATTAGTCAGCTTACTTACGTAAAGATTTCACTAACTTTGATATAATGTTGGGTTTTTGTGTTATATCTCAAACACGACGATCTGTGAGCTCTGTTGGCTTGCATCCTTCTCGGTCATTTACAGTTGCGTAGTAACGGAATGCTAGTTGTTGTGACGCCAAATCGATCAAATTTCTGTCAGAATAACGGGACACTCTAGCTTTACATAAATTATTGGAGCGCGTTTGTACAGACAGAGAGTTAAAGGGTGGTCACTTATCATGTTTCGTTATGGTTAGTAAAACACTTGCTTCGTGATCTCACTGATATTTGATGTTTTGCAGTCGGCTTATGCATAATGTAATTTTTAGTGTAACAAATAACTAAAACTACCAGAACATTTTAAACAGGAAAACTTAGATTTGAGTGGGGTATGTTGTGTTTAACCCACAAAGGATGACAGAAAAACGGGAACAACAACAGAGATGAATGCCCATCCAACCTCAATAAGAGTTAATTCCGGTAAAAAGCGTGGGTCCTTCGGATAATGCCAAGAAATCCCGAGCTAATCCCAATCTATGGTGTTATTTACGCTGATGAAACTACTCCTGGTAAGAGGAAAATTTAGGGGATTTTTTGTACTCAAACAAAAAGGGTTTAGGCACAGAAACGTGATTTGTGACCCACCAGTTCCAATTGTCAACGAACTCAGAACACGCGGTGGTGCATCTCGAAGCTTTTTGTCATGTGTATTTTGGCGCATTCAGACCCGAGTACAGAGGAGTTCAGATTACAAGGAAACGTAAAAACTGGGAAATTTGCATATGCCTGCAACTTAGACATGGTAGTTAATTTTGGAAGCCACCTACTTGCATACGTGCGTTATAACTCGTTAACGTCATAAACTGTTATTGAGGGTTTTTCAGTATGGGGGTAGAGCCATGGGTAAGCTCTGTTCAGGCGTCTACTAGAGTCGGCACATCAAAGCCAGCTACCTTTCACGCAGCCAGACATTTCTGGAGGTAGGATATTCGCATCTCGCCTGTCAACCGAGATATCAAAGCGCTAGACCCTGCCTCAGTCACCCTTTAACCACCGTATCATCTGATGACACCGCTTTGAGCGCAAGTTAGATGACTAATGGACTCTGCCGGAGATTCATCGCCTAGAACTGAAAACAGGGAATTTTTGAGGGAGTCGGCGCACAACCGTTTAAGAGCGCTTATTAGAAGCAAATAGAGCATTTTTGGGGAAAGCATATTCTTAATGCCGTAGTACGACCGAAACATGGTGAGGGAATTGCATTCTCAAATGATGAACATCCAGTTCGGAGGTGTAGAATGGAGCAAAGATAGAAGTTTACTTTCTTTAATACATTGAGTTAATTTACTGTTCCTACCACGCTCACAATGACTTTTCGCTACATATTCAACTCATAGTGTTCTTAACTGCGCGTGGGAGTGGGAACTCCCGTAATAAAGTCGGCTTTGCGGCAAAATCCGGAGATATTAGATTAAGGATGGGGGTTAAGTTAGGGTAGTGGTTGTGGTTAGGTTAGCTTTTAGTTCAGGGTAGGTTTACCCTAAGGGTTTGGATCAGTGCTAGGATCACGATGTGGGGAAATAGGTACTTTTCTTGGAATTAAGTGCAAAGTAAACAATTTTACGGGGTGTTTCCTCTTCCCATGCCTTTTCAAGTGTCTAAAAAAGTCAGAAATAACCGATATAAGCACAAGACTGCAACACATGGTGTTAACAATGTAATGATATTGCTCCATTGAAATGCAGATAAATAATCTCTGACGTACGTCGGTAGACATTATACTCTGGCCAATTGGGAAAATAATGCGAAATTTCCCACTCCATGACGCCAGTCAGCTCACCTTCTCATACCTATGGTTTATGCGTTCTCTAGGCTGGCAGGACATACAGGGAGGAACAATCTCGAAACTTTCCAGAATATGTGTTAGTTCGTTCCCAAAATTTTGCAACTTCCTTCCTAAATTTTTTCAAAAACCTGTCTTATAAACTAATTAAGTTATTCAAAATCTTCATATATATAGCAGATAAGAGGTGTGACTGGAAATTTGGGTAGAGTGACACAGTCAGTTTTGGGCTTATTCTGTCTTCTGGCGAGGAACCGATGAACTTCGATTCGATGAAGTGTTGTGACTCATCCGCTGGAGGCAGCGTGTGAGACAATCCGCGTCTTGCACAAGCCTATATTTCTGGCTCAGTTCTCAGCTTGAATGAAGGCAGCATAAGCCCAAAAATGCTAGCCGGGCTCGAGAGTTAGCCACAAGGCCGAACGGGACAATCACATTCCGTAAATCGATCGGTGAGCGTCACTTCAACCTTGATTTTCCTGATCACAGCCAGCACGACCGACCGCTATGCGACCGCCTGCGAGGGCTCTAGTCTGAGCTCCAGGGCACAACGGAACATACATGTTTCTTAAGCCGAACGGTGAGCCCCACACTATCATCATATTCCCGATCACAACCGACAAAAACAACGGGCCCGTGGCTCAATGATAGAGTGTTACATTCAATGACCAAAGGTCACGGGTTCGAATCCCGGGTGATCCACACCTGGGATTGGGTATGACTGGCTGATGACGGCTAATAAGCCAGAAATGGCCATTCCGGTCTCCCTTGTCTTTGTCGGTTACATCTTATCAACATATATATCTCAAGTCGCTATGCGACTCCCCGCGAGGGCTCAAAGTGAGCTCCAAGGCACCGCGGAACATCAGTGTTCCTTAACCAGATCGGTGAACACCACAAATTCATAGTCCATATTCTCGATCGCAACCGACAAAACAACGGGCCCGTGGCTCAATAGTAGAGTGTTACACTCAATGACCAAAGGTCGTGGGTTCGAATCCCAGGTGATCCACACCTGGGATTGGGTATGACTGCCTAATGACGGCTAATAAGCCAGATAATGCCATTCCGGTCTCCCTTGTATTTGTCGGTTCCATCTTATCAACATATAAATATATATATATATATTGGGTGAATGATTTCTGAAATTATTAAGTGCAGGACATGGAGTCAGGTGATTCGGACATGACTTTTTAGGCTCACATCCGAAATTTCAATGAACATTTGGGTCAAAGACAATATCCACTGTGGAATAACCACGTAATGCCCATTCTACAAACAAGTAGTATGAATCTTATATGGCAAAGACGTTATACCGTACGTCTGACATAGATACTAATTAAAAACGTCTTTTCCATATATGATTCATACTACTGTAGTACTACTTGTTAGCAGAGATCGGCATTACGTGGTTATTCCACAGTGCTGATTGTCTTCGACCCAAATGTTCGATAATTTCGAAGTATTAAAAGTCGTAATCCTGTTATCCTAATAATTCAGAAACTAA